>CAJVPV010001712.1:0-14922 GCA_910591835.1 Acaulospora morrowiae | reverse complement strand
GAAGATACAATAATAAAAAGAAATAAATAAAATAGAAAATATTCTAGAGCAACAATAGCATGAAAAGTACAGTGCTATACAATAACAAGGATAGTAATACAAGAATTATTCTAGAATGGGTAACATTTCAAGAGTAAATGTTAATAAAAATCGGGCAAGGGGTAGTGATGATCTTGGGCAAAAATTAAGTGTAACACTATATTCTTGTTAATTTGTTTGACTGTTAACACAAAGACAATAAGAAGAGCTACATCGAATATGCCACTGCACTTTATTAATCAACTCTATATAATTTTGCAGGTCATTATGTAGCTCATTATAATGCTTCTGGCATAGATGACAATAAAGTATGATTGGGTAAATCATAGTAACCAAGCTATTAAAATATTCTATGATATCATGTATTATGTCCTTATTCTCTTTTATCTTATTCCATTCAATTTCTGGTGCATCACATATCTTACCAATTCCGTGTAGGTGAATACTGTCACGATGTTGCCATTTAAACCAATACTACTAATCAACCAAGTTCCATCTTGGATGCAACATTTTGTTAAAAAAAATCCTAAAGCATTTTTCAAAAAACCAAGCTGCGATGTGAGGATTATTAATAAGATCCTGATTATGATGCTTGGCAGACTCCTTGTTAGTTTCATAGCTTATAGAATCACCACCATGTGGCATAAGATCATGAAGTTCAGGCCAATGCAAATTTGTAGCACTGAAAGTGAAAAAAACTATCTCCTGTGATTCTAACTGCTTGATCATGTCTAACAGTTCATAACATTACATCATTCAAAACTGTCGACTTCCACGTAAACCCATTCCAAATTGTATCATCCGGTTAGCCATATGAATGTCAACTTGAACCATATTTTGGATATCAATGACAGTGAGCTGTCTATCAGTGAAATTTTGCTTAACATATACTTTCCCCTCCTGTAATGCCCACCATTGCATCTGAAAGTTCAAGGCAAAATACTGCCAGTGAGGGTGCTACGCAAACCTTCCATCTTTGTATTTGAGCAGATGTTGAAAGTATTCAGTGGGTTTGACATCCCTGATATGTTCAGCATAAATATCAGTATTGCCAAATGGATACAAAGTTGGGAAAGTATATACAATATATCCTGCAATACTAAATTCATTAACAGGATTATTGTCAATATTTGGCCACATGATATAAGCTTTTTTTTCCTGCTAACAGTCATCTTGCATATGATTGAGGGCATCTTTAATAGTACGATCTTCACAAAGACCAGGGGAAAGGACAGGAACAAAAGTTCAAGTAAATACATTATTGTTATCATTTTTTTTAGTCCTATTCAGATGCCCATTATATTGTCTTCATTGACCAGTTGATCATCTTGAAGCTGTGGAAGATAATTATCAATGGGACCATCCTCAGGCAAAGATTCAAGCATACATATATTTATCGATGACAATGTCAGCATAGTAAAAGTTGTTTTCCTTTAGCCATTTTAATGCACAAGAAATATTTTTGCTGCAGATATTAAAATCTCAAAGTGATGATTTACTTGCAGATTGCCAATGTACAACAAGGACTTTTAAAGATGATGGATGGTGAGGAAGACAAGTTGTAAATTCTACAACATCTTGGGAAAAGTTAATAACATTTCATGATATCTATATTGTTCTCCATGGAGTTTAACATCTCTTTGATTTCAATGAGTCCCTGAAGTTCCTGAGGTACATCACCTAAAAGGCATATAAGATTTTATCTTTAAAAATATAAACAATTAACTAAAAATTTTTATACCTGGATCCATATTATTTTCTGCAGAAAACTTCTTTGGCATGCTTTTTTCACTATAACAGTATCGACATTCTCCTCAGACAAGTTCAATAGATGGAAATCGCTCGTTGCAGGTAGGACAAAGTTTGTTAATTTTTTTATTGCATTCCAGAAATTAAGTAAAACCCTTCTATCTAATGTAGAAAGCTTTTCTACAGGTGCCATGTAAAGAAGAGATTTATCATATTGGATGTTAGTAACTTGAGCAGCATTTTGTTTTTGATCATTAAGACAATCATTAGCATCCTCTGAAGTATGCTTCTCATGCATAATTGATGTATTTTGAGCTGGAGTTTTATAACTATATCGATCTCGTATCTGAGCTAGACGTGTTTCATGTTCATCTACTGCTAGCTTTTGACGTTTTCGTTGACGATCACGAGCAAGGCATTCCTCACGCTTCTCAGGTGTATTATTTTTTCTCATTCTTTGCATTCGAATTGCATTAAGATTAATAGAATTTAGTGAACTGTTCATATTTTTGCTTTGAATAATTTTAAGATAAGTAAAATAATCGAACGCGACAATTTTTTATTTTAAACTTTTTATTTTAAACTTTTTTTAAACTTTTTATACATTACGTTCTAAATAAGCTTGAAAATAAATTTTATTATGCATAATTTTATTATAGACAGGTTCGCATCAAGACTAATATAAAATTCATTGAATTATTTACTATAATCAATTCTTTTTTAAATTCTGCAAGACTTCAAATTGGTTTACAAGTAATCTCAAACATTTGTTTATAATATTTTCTTATAATTTTTCTTTTCATAGCAATAATTGTTTTTTGAAGGAAAAAATAGTTCATATGGATTGATTAATTCAGATGAATCGACTTGTAGTAGTATATACTGTCATTTGGGAATTTTTTATTTAATCACTAAATCCTTTATACGAAGAATACTTGATGGGTGACTTCAATTTTAATGCTTATTTCTTTAAGTAGTTAGTGATATAGTTTTTATGAATTTCAACTTTTTACGTGTATAACATAAATTTTTATTATAACATAACGTGTAACAGTATACACAATGAAAATGGAGGTGACTGTATCGAATTAGTAAGTGACTGTATCGAGGTAGAAAGTGATTATATCGAGTGCACGGAAAAGATATAAAATTCACCCCCCCCCCCCCCTAGTACCTAGAAACTGATTGTCCTCCACTTCGCTCCGGACAATAATGTTTTAATTGTTAAGTAAAAATAAAAATAAAATATTATGACAAATGGTTGCATAAAGATCTCAATATTTTACATAACCATTAATCTGACACGGGCCAAGATCGATATTCCAGCGAATATATATCACGTGAAACACCACGAATGTGTATAGATAATAGTCTTACGGTAAACACTTTCGTGCTCATTCCCTATTGATCTGACGTGTCTTATCCGGGTCAGATCGTGAGGATCGGTCACTTGGCGCAGATCATACTCATACAATTATTTAACATAATAAAAATTTTGTATTAAAGTATATAGTAAAAGATATTATAAAATTTTAAATATCTTATCTTTAATTTTAAGAACATACAGTATATATAATTATTACTTTATTTATAAATAAACCATGTATCGGAACCTTTAGTGACCAAAGTATAAAATAATCCAAGATAAACCATAATCAGAAAATAAAATGCTCAAAAAACTTTTACTGTAAGATATATATATTATTTGCTGATATAACAAATAAAATGTCTAATTTCAAAGCGCTATTTTAATGTGTTCTTATAGGCTTTCCATCAAGGATATTGGAATAATAATTTTGACTTCTTAACCTTTCTAGTGTATCTTACTTATTAATTATGTAAATAAGTTAATTTCTTGATCATTGGCTTATTTTCTTGAAAAATCTCCAAGTCCAATGACTAAACTCAAAATAATTACAAAACATAAGAGCTTAAAAATTTATCTATCTCGATACCAAGAACACGTCCATTAATGAGACTAATATTTATATATAAGAATTATTTGTAATTTTTATGATTGGGCTTTAAGAAATTAAAAGGAAAATAATAGTTTTTATATCAATTATGAATCCTCTACGGTATTTAGCCGCGGTGTTTACTGCAGAGCCTTGGGTAGTGCTTTTCCTGTGGATACTCGCATAGAGCCTCTGCCAGTATTTTTCTTGTCAAATCTATATAATTCCGATCAATATTTGACTCAATTAGTGTGTTGTTATTGCAGAGTCTCAGCGAATACTTTTCCTGCTGATTCTTGCATAGTATCTCAGCCAGTGATTTATCTGCAGAATCTGAATAATTCTGATCAATAATTAACTCAATCAACATGGTATTCTTGCATAAAGCCCTAACCAGCTCTTTTCCTGCCGATTCTCCTATTTTACACAAAGAGATACCTAAATTGGTCAGGGTAACATTTCTATATAGAGCCTCAGCCAGTGCACGTCCTTGCTTATTATCGATATAAATACCACGTATATCTAATACTGTTAGAGTGATATTCTTGCTTAGAGCATTAGCCAATTCTGTTACTGGTATACCTAAATTGCAATTTCGCAAATCCAGATAAGTCAGGGTGGTATTTTTGAATAAAGCCCTAGCTAGTGCTACTCCTGCCCTATCTTTATTATAATATGACACATCTTGTATCTTGCTATGATTCATATCTAACTCAGTCAGGGTGGTATTCTTGCATAGAGCCTCAGCCAGTGTTTTTACTGTTGGATCATCTAAACAACAATGTTGCAAATTCAAATAAGTTAGGGTGGTATTATTGAATAGAGCCTCGGCCAGTATTTCTCCTTCTACCATTTTTGTTATATTGGTGCATCCTATATTTAATTTCGTCAGGGTAGTATTCTTGCGTAGAGCATTTGCCAGTGTTCTTACAGCAAAACCATTTAACATGCAACCTTGTAAATTCAAATTGGTAAGGGCTATATTCTTGCGTAGAGCCCTTGCCAGTGCTTTTACTGCCGATATTCTTAAATTGCAATCTTGTAAATTCAAATAAGTCAAGGTGGTATTCTTACACAAAGACTCATCCAATGCTTTTCCTGCTGATTTACATAAAATAGAATTTTGCAAGCTTAAATTAGTCAGAGTGGTATTCTTGCATAGTGCCTCGACCAGTGCTTTCCCTGTGGATTTTCCTATTACGCTAGTTCCTATATTCAATTCAGTCAGTGCAGTATTCTTACATAGGGCCTTAACCAGTTCTTTTTCTGCCAATTCTCCTAAATCGTTACACTGCAAACTCAAATTAGTCAGGGTATTATTTTTGCACAGAGCATCAGCTAGTGCTTTTCCTGCCAATTCACCTAAATTATTACAATGCAAATTTAAATTAGTCAGGGTGTTATTCTTGCATAGAGCATTAGCCAGTGCCTTTCCTGTCAATTCTCCTAAATAGTTATACTGCAAATTCAAATTAGTCAGGGTACTATTTTTGCATAAAGAATTAGCCAGTGATTTTCCTGCTAATTCCCCTATCTCATTCCGACTTATATCTAACTCAATTAGGGCGGTGTTCTTGCACAGAGCTTCAGCCAGTGCTTTTTCTGCTGATTCTCCTAAACTGCAGCTTTGCAATTTTAAATTAGTCAGGGTAGTATTCTCGAATAGAGCCTTAGCCAGCGATTTTCCTGCCGATTCTCCAATTTCGTTATATCCTATATTTAATTCCTTCAGAGTGGTATTGTTGTATAGAGCCTTAGCCAGCGCTCTTCCTGCCGATTCTCCTAAATTGCAATCTCGCAGATTCAAATAAGTCAGGGTGGTATTTTTGAATAGAGCCTCGGCCAGTATTTTTCCTGCCGATTCTCCTAAATTGCAACTTCGCAGATTCAAATAAGTCAGGGTGGTATTTTTGAATAGAGCCTCAGCCAGTGCTTTTCCTGCCGATTCTCCTAAATTGCAATTTCGCAAATTCAAATATGTCAGGATGATATTTTCGCACAAAGCTTCTGCTAATGCTTTTACCGCCGATTCATCTAGACTATTTTCTTTCAGATTCCAGATAGACGCATTCCTTCGATCTTCCAGTGTGTGATGAGGATCGTTAAGGATAACTTCCCAAAGCTTCAATGCCTTTGCATAATTTCTTTCTATAAAGTATGCCTGAGCTTTGACTCTTCGATTTTGAAGAGTACCTATTATTAAATAATTTTAATTAATAAGCTCATTAATCATATTTTTATTGTATATGATTCAATAGTGCGTTGGGAGGTTTTACTAAATTCGCATTTTAATATTATATATACATACCATTATTGTTATCTAATCTCATATCACTTAAATTATCTGGATAAATATTATCATCTTGAGGATTCTGAAAACTTTCGTCTATAAAGATGAGAATAAAACAAATTAAATTTATTTAATAACATCTAATTAAGCATCTGGATTTACCTATAGAGTCAATATAAGTTTTATTTGCGTCTTCAAAAAGAAAAAGAATTAAATGAGTTAAAAATTAAATTTCGAATGTTATAAATAGTAAAACTATGATTTATATAATTACGTATTTTAGCGGTACTGCAATTAATTGGAATATCGAAAACTTCGAGCGGATGTGAACTACCATCAGCAAGAACTTTATCTACACAGGCTTTTGTTCTATGTACTGGTAATAATTTGATAATCTCGAGATCGTCTATAATAGTTTCAATTGTAGGACGTTTATTTTGATCATCCTGCCAAGCTCTAGAATAAATATTTACATAATCTAACGGAGTGTCATCAACCGGCGTTTCTCTTTTTCCTTTAATAAGATCTATTAGGTTAATTTGACTATTTGGAACTTTTCCACTTGATATCTCCCAGAAAAGAAGACCCAAACTGTAGATATCGGAAGATTTATCTCTTTTATAAGAAGGGTCATTTAAAAATTGCGGGTCACAATAAAATTGTGGTCTGCATCCAAAAGTAGATGTTACAATTCCCTGCGATTTAGATAACCCAAAGTCCGTAATCATCAATCTACCATCATGTATTAAGACGTTTTTGGAATGCTAAAATAATAAATTCAAAGTTCAATATAGTTCAACGTAATTATAGTAAATTTATAATAAATACTTACTAAACCTCGATGAATAATATTTACTACATGTATACAATATAAACCACTCGCAATTTCTTTAGCCATTTTAATTTTTGTAGGCCATTCGATTTCATTAAAACAACCTCGTTTATGTAAATCACGAAAATAATCACGGAGATTTCCTCCGTTAGCATATTGAAATATCAAGAAATATGTGTCTGTCTTTGGATCTAATAGCATATAATACATAAACGTCAAACTCCTTTAATAAATTCATAATTTTGCAATATTACCTTGAGTAATTCCCAGGAATCGTGTAATATTATTGCCGTAATCAACATCATTAACATTTTGTAACTAGAATCCAGAATAAAAATCAGTACGTTACGATAGAAATGTTTATATACGCACATTTATAATCATTACCTCGTTTACAAACGATTTGTCCTTAATGTTCTCATGCAACCTTTTTAAGACTACCGTTTCTCTTGCACTTTTTAAGTATGTCTTTACAACCTTATCAAAGCTTCCGGTATCAATAGACTGAAATGAATCAAATAAACTATAGTCAAACGACCTAATAGAGCGATTTTTAACCACATTACTAAGTAATTCTTTTCTATCATTCTCATTTGAAAACGACATTGTTTATACGATAACTACCGTGCTTAATGTTTCTAATGCTTAAAATATGTACTACTGCACTGTACGATACGTCACACAAAATTACGCCATTTTTAAGTTCATGTGATGTTTTTATGATTTTATAATCTGTTATGAATTAGAACATATGATAAGAACCAGCCATGTTGTAGTGGCGTCAACCGCGTAATATTGCGTAAAGTTCGGATTACGCGAAACCCTTATGAAAAATCTGAATCGCACGAACAAAAAACAAAACATGGTAATATTTGAAAAGGTTTGTTATTATCAATATTATTTCTGTACTGATTAATAACTTCATTTTTCTAAAGATTAAAACTAAAAATGGTGTTCAAAATTACTTCTAAGCAATCATCTCATTTTTATTAAGTGTGTTCGTAACTGGCTAAAGCAAATATTTAATTACTTGAAATTTAAATTAGCTTTGCAAAGTAACTATCAGGATTTTTAATAATAGGATATGTTCCTTATTAATATAAGGTTATAAGTCCTATATCAATTTAATTGCAAATTTTATTTCTCTCAAAGGTTCTTTGAATTAGATAGAATATAATTTTTTTAAGTTGGTGATATATAATTGTTTAGTTGATTTTTTGCTTAGTATTGCTTTATTTTTAGCTTTTTCATAACTATCAATCATACTTTGCTAGTTGGTTTTTTCATGATGGGTTCTGTGAATTTTCTGACGAAGATGATGAAGGTTATTATTATGATTTCAATACTGGTGAAACTTATACAAAATCGGACCGTTCAATCTGCGCATATTAATGGGATAAAATCTCATTTATGGAATAGCTAGGAAGCTAGCCCATCCGTGCTAAAGATGGGGGTTTTCTATCTTTGATTTTACTAAAGGCTCCGCTATTGATTTTCAGCACACGTCTTCGTGTACCTAATTTTTGCCGCATAGACTAGAATTACGTTTTAATATTAAATATTTTTTTGATGATGAACTTCACTAAGAATAACATTTCGGACATAATGCTCATAAAAAATACCATCTTATTTTTAGCACCTATTGTGAAACAAGCCTTTAAGCGATGAATCTAAGATTGGAGGTTTTTCCTCTTCGAATCATGTCACTTTGTGTCTGTGCCTGTTCCGGTAAACTTCATAATCATTCGTGGGTCAATGCGATTACCAGTAAAGCGATCCCCGATTTATCAGCATTACATAATCTCTCGCGAATTAAACTGAATTAACGTTCATTCTTAGCCTGTGGAATGATTTACATGTTATCTTCGATTACGCAATGTAACGTCGAAAACTTAAGAATAAATGCTCATACCTGATTACGTTTACTGTCAGTTAAAAAATCATTCCTGCATCTTATCCACTTTACGTGAAAAATGATGATCGAAACGTAACGCCTATAAAAGATGCAGTTTTTTTCTGCTGTCCACCCTTCTACAAAGCTAATGTGGCATTTAACAAAGGTCTTACGAAATCAAACTCATCGAACTTAGTTTCACTTATCTTAAATCTAGATATACGCACGTCCCCACAATTAATTTTCTAATCAGAATCTCTTTGCACATTCATTATTTTGGAAAATATGCCTTTTATGAATTTAACCGCTACTTTATTTTTCGTCGTTGCGAAGATGACTCCCGAAAATATCCATTTGTGTATCAGATTCATCACTATGTGGTTCTTGTGGGACGTTAAGCGAAAAAATGCCAATGAAACAAACTCTCGTGAAACCAAGATCAACATTATTATCGCTGAACAAATCGGCAAGATCAAATCTGAAATAGATTTCCGTGATGCTAACTATGCAACGGAGGCACAGAATATCATTAACATGATATAATTGTGAAAGATATGATAAAGAGTTTTTACTGTGAAAATTTAGAAAAGATAGGTGCTTTGATTTACATATCTGAGTAGCGGGAAGGAACTCTCATTTTATGGGTTAGGGCTCGAGATGCTTACTCCCTTTAAACATCTGCTACTTCATTCATTTATTATATTTGTCTTTTTAGTTAGTCTATCGTAACCAACAATAAAGATTTCATCCACATCGGGCTTTTGGTAATATACAAGATCCAGTAACCATAAAGATGAATCCCTAGGTAGGATCATCTAAAAATTCCAATATATCATACCCAAGTAAATTTTCTTCTTCACCTAGCAATTGAACACGACCGTTACTTCCATCAGGATACATCAACTGAACAGATTCAAAGTTTTCAGCACAAAGAGCATAAATAACATCTTTTCCATTTTTTTCTGGAGGCCCTTTCTTACTATTTCGAATATCAATAATTGCCCACTCCTTTGCATATTTAAGAATAGAGGCATATCGACCATCTTTTTGAAATCTTTGTTGATGTTCTTGCAATTTGTCTCCATCTCGCAATAGTTCAATGGCCCAGTTACGCTGTTCGTTTATATAAAAATCTAAGTAGCCCACTGATCCAAATACTGCTCCAACATCCACAGAAGCATAAATATCCACAGGAAGAACTTTCATTGATGCACGGTAGAACTCCATTTGCCATACGCGTTCAAGAAGACGACAATCATTGCCTACACCCAAGCTTTTCTGTAACACCTTAGAGTTCATTTTTACGAACACCGAAATGATGAAGTCCTTGAATGAATTAGGTGGTGATTTAGACCGCGTCACTGAACCAAACCGATTTTGAAGATATGTTGCTCGAAGCAATGGTGCTGGAAAGTTAATGGTTAAATAGCCTGCTTTTGTCATTCCAGTATCAACAAGAATATTTGTCTTAATAATTCGACTCTTAAGCGGAATTGCATTGGTTAAAATTTCAAGACCCCCTTTCTTGAAGAGTACAGTATCGGCAATTCTCTTTTCTTCATCTAACATATCAGTAATTTTTGGCATTGCACGAATATCCTAGAAAAAGTACATCATATAAAAATTTTCAGTAAATATCAGTCATTAGAGTTATTACAAAATCATATATTTACCTTAAAATGATCATTAAAATCCCGAGATTTGAGATAAGCAAAAACCTTTGCAAATGTTAAATGCTCAAAAGTATGTTTGATGAATCTCATATGAATTTGGTTCATGGTAAAGGCAACTAAACCGGGATAGCGAGCTGTTATTTCAGACACGTAGCAAGAAAGAAGCGGAATGTCTTCTTCTTTTAACATTTGAATATTTTTCTCACAAAAATAATTAAAGTAACTGTTAAATTCTTCTCTGGTAAAACAAACGTCTTCAAATCCCCACATGTTGCTTTTTTGAAGAGAGCATGGTGAAATATCCATAATTGCATGATCTCCACGAGCAGTGTAAGCACCATAATGCCCATATGAAGCAAATGCTACAATATGAAGACCCGAGGATTGTAGTATACGTTTAAATGAATTCCAAAATACATTTCCACCATGGCGAGGTTCGTCTTCATTCTCTGGCTTATAAATCTTTTGTACCTCATCAATAATCAAAAATGTTGTTTTATCACATCTATCGATAAATTCATTCCAAGTCACATTCATAAGCTCTTTGAATCTTTCTGCAAATGTCCATGATTCATTCATTAGTTCCATCCATAACAATGAAATGCGGAAAACACGTTTCAATCCTTTTTTTACTTCGTCTGATTGGAGCAGGCTATGCTCAAGTAGTTGCGCAAGTGCAGTTTTGCCGGCCATTGGTGGTGACCGAACAAGAATAATTTTTTTTTCAAGCAGACATTTAAGCAGTCTGTGGATAGTTGGTTCTCTCTTACATACGGTACTAAGAGTAAGATTAACACCTTCGTAGGCATTGCCACGTTCTTCTCCTTTATAAGTTGTTCCTCCAAGACCTCCTATTAAATGTAAAATAAAAAAAATAAAGTGAATAAAATGTACGTGAGTACGAGAGTCAGAAGATTATAGCTTTATACCTAGCCTTGCGTCTGTTGAGTTATTATCGTGTGAAAGATATTAAGAAATGAAGACAAAGAAGAGGATCAAAGAAGAAAATGCAGTTAGTCAATACCGCAAAATTTCCTTGTTTGAGAGGTAAACCATTAGGAAACACTTACAAGTGGTGGTGGGTTGTTGTACAATTACCCGGATGTAAGTACTGGATTTATCAAAATGGTTGTTTATAATTTCGAATGAATCCAACTCTTCACCTCCGAGTTCTTCTTTAATGTTAATTTCGACAGGTATTTTCATTTTCTGATTTTCTTTGCTTTGAGGAATACTAACTTTCCATAACCTCAGTTTGTTTGCGGGAATGTCAAACTCCACCTCCTCCTTGATTAACTTTTTGAGGTGCCAAACGGTCATATCACTTCTAACATCAACAGGGAAAGAGTTCCCGATGGCTTCACCTAAAACGACGCAGAAGACCTGGAAACTCATTTTAAAAACATAAAATTTTATTTTTCAAAATTTCTAATACTATAATTACCATGATTTCTGCGGCACCGGATAACATTGCGTGTATAAATTACTAATGTTCTAAAAATGATTATTGTGACCGTGTTTTAAAAGTAAAAAAATGTTTCATATTTATAATTAAAAACTCCGCTTAGGAGTCATTTGGGTCACGTGATTACTCCGGTGTTCGACGCGTAACGAATTTTGAGAATTTCGCGGAACCAATATAAATTAAATTAAATTTTTGCTTAAAGTTTTTATGATTTGTTTATTTAATATTACTTTCTAGATATAATAATTTTTTGCCAAAATATTATAATTAATTCAATTTTCCATTTATTATTTTACAACAAAAAATTTTAATTTAATTTATATCAGAATAATAATTGTTTCGCGAAATTTATTTAAAATTTCTCGGCGATTTCGCAAAATTTGTTACATGTCAATCACCATGTCAACCACGTGACAGGAATATGATGGACTTAATTCGGAAATTTTACCCTGCACAGGTGCGCATCCCAAAATAGTAACTTAAACTTTGCTTTTTATTCTTATAACAAGTTTTAGTGTGTACAATTGCAATGCACTGAAATTTGTAAGATTTAATTGATAAGTGATTTATTGATAAAACACAGGTATTATTTTATTTTATATTATATAATCTGTCATTTAGTCTTTTGTATTTTTCTAGAATTGCTTTTGATAATTTTAAATAATAATAGTCAAAGTTTAGAATATATAGATTGTTTCATAAAATAATATGACCTATGGCAACATATATCTGGTCTTTTGCAAATATGGTTTTATTAATACTTGTTGTTATATAAAATAATATTAAATCTTATATCCTATTGTTACTATCTTGAAAAAGCAAAATAAAAATTGTATCAATTTAAACTTACAGTGAACAGGGTGTTCCTATAAAATAAAAGAAAATAGGAACAAAATAAAAAAGAATAAAAGAAAACAATCAAAAAAATATCAAAGAAAATTAAAAAAAATGAAATTCACAATCAAATATATTGAAACTTTCAGTTCCTCCCTAATAGATTTCAAAATTACTGATAAAAATAATTTTAAATCAATGATTTAATTTATTCAACATATGTTTTGTTTCAAACACTATTATATAAATTAACATAAACAATCCAAAATTATTATTTCAGTCAATTTCACAACTCTATTCTAATATTGAAATCAAAAGATAACAATATATAAAAAAATTAGATTTCAATGGAAAAACAATAGAAAAATATAAAAGAAAAATATAAGATAAATATAATTTTATTATAAGAAATTAATGAAAATACAAAAATTCAAAATTTTATAATTATAATAATTGTTCTTTTTTTTCACAACTAAGAGAAATTGCAACCTTTTTATAATATTTTGATTAATTGTAAATCACTTTTAATATGTATAATTTATCTATTTATACAAAAGTTTTGACTAGAAAATTATTTGTTACACTTAAAATAATCATTAAAAAAAATTCTTATTTATAAGAGAAAAAGCAAAATTACTTAAAATATTATTAAGATAATCACTTTTAAGGTCTTATAAAAGTTATTCTTCTAATTTTTCAAATAGTTGTTTAGAATCTTAAAGAAGCTTTACAATTTGGTTTTTGAGCTATGGCACTCTAAATTTGTTGTTCTATTCAAAACTATATAGAAGTTTTGAGAATTCTTAGATAAAAGAAGAAAATATTATATAAAAAATATAACTAAAACTAATAAATAATAATTATTTTTTTTTACTCCAAATCAGGCTACAAGCCTATTAGTTTATTAATCCTATTTATAAGAAAACAATTATATATTTATATTGAAAATACTATAATAATACTAAATTATTGTATTGCTATGCAATACATTTGTCATAAGCCAAAAACCTCTAGATATGATAATAGAAAATGAAAATATTACTCAATTTTATTCTGATACTTTTACTATTCTAAAACATTACAGTCAGTCTTCATTCAAGATTGTTATCTTTATATTACTGTTGTTATTCTATAGAGATAAAAAATTTTATTTTTTTAAAAATTAAAAGTAAAAAAAAAGAAGAAAAAAAAAATTTATACTGATAAAACAAAAACTTTTCTTGATTACTATCTAATTTAACTAACTGTAATTAAAAAACTATTTAATTTCTATTATTTCATTGTTGATCAAGAATGTTTAAAAGCACTTTCAGAAAAGTATTTCTTAAAACTTTATATTCAAAGACTTCTAATCTTTAAAGAGAATTAATATTTCAATTGATAATTTTTCTTTTAGCTGATTTTCCAATAATTTATGATTTTATTCAACCAGTAAATAGTTTCAAAACCCTTTCTTTAACCATTTTCAAGATAATCAATAGTAGAGCTAGCTTATTATTGAATTGAAATAAAACCTTTCTTTAATTTTGAAAAGAAACAAAACTAGTTTAAGAGAGAAAAGGGAAAACATTAAAATATTTCTTTTATAAAAGTATATCTCGTTACCTTGCTTTTTATATTGTCACCAATTACATTTTTGGATATAAGTTATACAAGATAAAACACATGGAATTTATATATCTTATTTATATTTCTTGCTATATACAAATCAATCATTTCAAATTTTAAGCCAATCATCATTTAAAGATTCTGGTATCATAAAAAATTCAGAATCAAATTAAGGTAGGTAAAATTTTCCAAAAAAAATAAAAAAAGTTTACATGTTAAAAAAATAGAAGAGGAACTTGAAAAAGATGAAAGAAAAGTTTTAAAAGTCTGGTAATTTTCTCTAAAGTTTTAAATCTCTGGAGAAAAAGAGGAAAATATTGTTTTTATAAGTTCTTTTTTCTAACAAAATGTTCTTGCATTTGACTTTGTAAATAGGTTTTTCTTATATTTACTTGCACTAGTTGAAATGGATTTATTCAGCATAATGCCACTCGTCAATCATTCGTCAAAAAAGTATATAATTTGATTAATCAAAATTATATAACTTTTATCTTCGGTTATAAAGTGGCATATAATTTATTCGGCACATAAATGGTACACTTTTTTTAAACCTCATTTTGAAGAAGTTAATATTTCGACAGTA
>CAJVPV010001711.1:0-14925 GCA_910591835.1 Acaulospora morrowiae | reverse complement strand
TTTTTTATTTTAAAAAATTCTATATTAAAAATTCTTAAAAACCTTTGAAGATTTTTGAAAATTTCTCCGGAAATTTTCTAATGTCTGAACCAACCTGATTTAAAAACTTTAACAATAATAATAATCTCACTGAATCTTATAAATCTATCCCAAATTCAAGTTTATCTTTTGATTTATTCATAATATCAGATCTTTTATTAGAACTTAAAAAAAAAATCTAATATTAATAGAAATACACTTCTTAAAGGTAAATACTATATTCCTTAAATTGTAATGCAGACAAATTTGTTTACATATTTAAAATTTTAAAATTTAATTTTTATAACTTACTTATATTATAAAAAATATAGTTTAAGATATTTTTTATTAATTTTATTAAGTAAAGAAACTAAATAAAACTCTTTCTACTAATCCTTTTGCCAATCCAAAAAACAGACATTCTCAAAAGATTTTATGTCTTTATGATAATAAAGTTTATATACTCTCCTTAACAACACTGGTTTTCTAATTAGCAGAGTAAACAGAAGCTATCACTTGTTTTATTTTTTTTTTTCAAAACACTCTTCTTGTTTATTTTTGCGATTAAATACAAGAAATCTACTTAAAAGATCTATGGCAAGAATACCTTTATAGGAAAAAAACTAACAAGAAAAAATACTCTCCAAAGACCCTCAAAAGATTTAAGAATCTAGAAAAACAAGAATAAAGAAGTTTCCAATCTTCTCATTATTTCTTTGGCTTTTCACTTTTTTTTTCTCAAGTATACTTTCTTTTTTTCTGAGAAATTTTGCCTACCTCAATTTGACTTAAATTTTTTGATTACACCAGATTTCCTAAAAGATGATTGGTTAAGGCCATGGATTGGTTAATCACATTAGCTACAAAAAAAGTAAACAAGACATATACTCCTCACATGTTCCTAGTTGTGCAATATCAAACCAATAATGTGATTGGTTTCTGAAAGAATTGGATAGTTTTTAGTTGAAAGAGTAACATGGAAGTATTAGGTAAAGTTGAAGTTGTGAGTAGAAGAGAAGTGATACCTTTTTGTTTTCATCCTTTTATTTTCTTTTTTCTTCCTTATTTTTTCTTAAGGACAAGAAGTAGCAACAAGGCCTAGGTCTTATCCCAATCTGATAACAAGTTGAAGTATCAATATTTATCCTGAAAATGATTGAAGAAAGAGATCTTGAAACTATCCATCAGTTAAATGAAGCAATAATTCCAGAAAATATGACTTGAAAGAGAAATCAACAATAGAAAATCAACATTCTTTCTGATTAGAAGTCTTCAAGTGTAAAGTTTCAAGAAATACTCTCCTGGAAGTGTTCTTAAATGTTCTTGGACATCAATTACTCCAATGGAAATTAAATAGTTTGACTGGCCACAGATAGTGAGAAGTGAGAAATCATAAGGGACTTGGGTTTTGAAGTTTACAAAGATGATCTCTTAAATAATAGTTAGAATAGACAATAACTTTTTTTTTTTCTTTTTTCCAAAAAATTCCTTTTTTATTCCTTTTTTCCTTTGCATAGTTACTACAAGAGAGGGGAACATAATTCGAATTTATAGTTGTGATTGTAGAGGTGATCTGCAGGTTTTGATCCTATTAAAAGTTTGAGATCTTAATTCCATTTTTTAGGGAAACAACATATCACTCCCATAAATCACATTTAGAAGCTTCAATTGTTGATGGATAAGTTGGATCAAGGAAATTTATACTTTGCATGTATTCTCAACTTATAATTATTCTTTATGATTTAATAATTAAATAATACCAACCTGATTGCAGGATTAAAAAAAAAAAAAAATTAACTTTATTAAGTAAAAAATTAAAACTTTATTAAAAATTTTCAAAATAACTTTAAACTTTGTATTTAAAAATTTTAATATAAAAAATTATATGAAATTTAATATATATTTAAAGTAAAAAATTTTTATTTTTAATACAAGTTAAAATTTTTATAATTAAATCATTAAAATTGTAATAATTAAAGTTATTCTTTGCCAATAATTCTACAAAACTAATTATGATTATATGAACTTTAATTTAAAAATTTTTTAAATTTATCTAAGATCAACTTTTATTAAAAAATTTTTTTTAAAAAATTAAAAATTTTGCTTTTAATTAAATTCTAAATTTTTATTAAATAAATAAAAAATAAATACTATTAATAGATAATATATAATTAAAACCAATATTATATAAATTTTTAGAAAAATATTTTGATTATATAAAAACATAAATAAAAAGCAATTTTTTAGTTAAAAAATTTCAAACATTATAAAAAAAATGTCTTACAATTTAAGGAATAATTGATTTCAATAACAATCTTATCAAGTATAATAAATGTCTTATAGATTAATTTTCCAATAACTTATGTTCAATAACTTTTTGCAGCATTAATGTCTTTTTATTTTGAACAATTAATAAAATTTTACATAATTTCAAGTATCAGCTATATATTATTATAGAAGAACTTGCAATTTTGCCATCAAAGAATAAACTTATTCTTTAACCAATAAATATTACATCTATTTTATTATTCTTCTTTCTATTTTAAGCAATTAGATAATATAATATCTATTATATTCAACTTTTTAAACAAGATATAATTATTAATAACATCAAAATCATAATAGCTAATCCAGAACTTTTAATTAAAAACATACTTCAAATAATTTATAATATTATTCTATGATTTTCCTCTTAATATATTATTGAAATCTGAAATAATAAAAGTATAATCCAATCTCTTTTCAACTTTTCAAGAAAACAAATAAAAATTAACTTTGCTGTTTTAATTTCTAGAATTGAATATTTAACAATACAAAAGTCTATCACCTTTAGTCTTACTAAACTCAAATCCAAATCAAGAACTATCTATTTCATACAATAGAATAATCCTTCTTTATATTTTTCAAAGAATATAATTATAAACAATACAATCTGAAAAGTTACTTAAAATAATGCAAAAAAGTTTTTAGTATTATCAGATCTTATATAATCTGTGAAAGCTTCTTCATATTTAAAACATTCAATTAGTTTTATAGTACTCTTGGCTTCAAAATAATTAACTTATCCAACAGATATATAAAAGGATTTTATAATAACAGTTATAGTAACTTGGTAGCCTTTAGAATTAAAATACTCTTAGATACTTTTTCTATACAAAAATTTCTCCATAACTTGTATTTTGAACATTATAAGAATCTATACTGTTCTAGATATAGCTTCTGTTTAGAAAATATTTTTTACACTTTTAACTACTCCAAAGCTAAAGAAAAAGTTAAGCAAATAATCAATTCAATCAATCTTATACTTCATTTAAACAATAATAATTATTCAATTTTCAATATATAACAAGTAATAGAACTAGTATATGGATTTATTACCAATATTTTTTCTATAATTAATATTTATAACTGGATTAAAGTATCTAATAAAGCCCTAACTTTATCTTACAACCTTATATAGAAGCCTTATTATAATATAGTAAATACTTTCTTTCTATTAATATAAAATGAATTAAAGTAGCAAAAATAAAAAATAAAAATAAAAATAACAATAATAATAATAATAACAGTTACAATGTCAATATATTACCAATCAATATTCCTTTTCTTTATATTACCAACTCAATCTTTCTATTAAACAATATTACAGTTAATATTTTTACAATTGTTATAGAAACTCTAATTCATAGTAATTACAATATTGTAACATATATTTCCAATCTTATTACTAACTATTATAACTTAATTTCTTTAAACAACTTTGAATAGATACTTATAATAAATGTTTGGTATTATTTAATTGATATATTAGTTTTAAAATTTCTTTTTTAGTAAAAGTTAGATAATTACTATAAACAAGTTAGCATTTAACTTATTGCAATTTGTATATAAGATTTGTTGTTTTTTTTTAAATATATATCTTGTAATATACAAATAAATAAAGAAATAATATTTATTTACCTTCCAATAATAATAATAATAAAATAATTAAAGAATTGTTTTTTTTTGGTTTTATTCAATTTTTAAAATTTAAAAAAACTATAATTAATCAACTTTTTTAAAAAAATTGATATAGAATAATTAAGCTATATTGATTTTTAAATTATTAATATAAACAAAATCATTCTAATCTTATAATTTTACAGAATTAAACTATAATTCAAAATCCAAATACTATATATATTTTTTATTAGTGTTATTTAACAAATATACTGTATATTGTATATGTAATTACTAATATAATTAATAGTTAATTATTTTTCTTTTTGAGTTTTTAAAGTTTTTCATATAATATTTGTAATCAATTTACTTGATATAATATAATAAAAATTAATAAAATTCATGTATTTAGAGTATTTGCTAAAATAAAATAATTTTTTTTAGAATTTTTATTTTCAATCTAATATTATTAATAAATAATATAATATACTGTAATTAAATTAAGTATATATACAGTATGTATTGTTTTATATTGTCAGTTGTTTATTAAATTATAAGTCAGAGTAAAAATTTAAAAAAGTCCATAAAGACTTTTGCACCAGACTGTATCACAATAATCTTTTGAATTTTCTTATATCTATTAAAAGCAATAAATAGAGCTCAATATACTCACAAAGACCAACTCTATAGTTAATACGAAAAAACAAATCTATTTAATAATTATACTAATACTAATATATACAGTATATGTATAATGTGACATTATAAACTAATGAACGTCATTGTCCAATATCATTTGATCGCACATAATGCTATTTTCGCGATAATGTTTTAAAGTACGTTTCGGTCACTTCGTCTAAAATACCTTTTAATTTCTCCAATGTTTCTTTGCCAGCTTTCAATTGAGGATTCTCCATTGTTTGATTTAATAATGACTTTACGTTTTCAATTATGTTCCAGGGAAGACAATGAGATGCTACCTTCCCATCATGATTATTCACCTCCTGGAATTAGGAAAAGGTAAAAGTAAAAAAGTCAGAATAAAAGTAAAAAAAAAAGAATTGTATAGTTTGTGTCACAAACCATTTCCAGTAACTCTGAAACAGCCGTGACCGCGTCAGATAGGCGGCCAAAATCCATCAATATTTTGATGTGTTCTCCTTGATTATATGTCTGCATGATTAAAAAAAAGGGTACCATTATTTGACGCCGTTAATATCATTTAAGAATTAGTAAGTCGATGGGCAAATACCTTGTAAAACGATGTTAACCATTCGGGAATACAAATTTGAGAATTGACTGTTAGCATAGTTCTCAGTACAATAGCTCTGTAACGGCAAAGCGTTTCTTCTCTCTTGTCGTACTTGTCCAGATATTTTCGTAACATGGCCCACGCTTTATCCGTTTCCGTACCGTGTATAAGTTGTGTGACTTCGTTATTTCTAACCCAAGATGTCCTGTGTTCACTTTGAACAAAGAGATCCAAGAGAATTATAAAAACTTGAAAACTTCTCCGCATATTGCAACATTGAACAAACCTTGAATCAGTGTTCGAATTCAGTGGTAATAAACATTTCCGTGTCATTCTTTCAAATACGTCATCCAATGGAATTTCAAAAAGTTTGGCAATCGAGATGGCCAAATCAAACTTTCCAGCATAGCTGCATAGCTTGACCGCCTCTTGCGATTTTATTGGAGTGACTATTGATGATTTGAAAATTTGATTTCGAGCACATGGTTATCATATGTCCATTACGGAATGATATTTTAATCACATCATTAATCACCTTTTTCCGCAAATTCACGTCCTAACTCGAGTCTGGCCATCACCAACGTGTATGACTTTTTTAGATCTGGTAGTGATATTATTTCGGTGATGACTTTGTTTTCATCTTTTTAAAAGGAACATTAAAAAAGTCAATTTACGCAAACGACAGCAATACGAAATTAGAATTATGTTTTAAGGACCGTTTACCTTTCGAAGCTTCGTCATATTTTGTTCTTTTTCGCGACTGTCAAAGAATGAATGATGATTAAATTACCGACTTTTAAATGAATAATGGACAACTTTATACGTTCAAACTTACTCGATCATCGTCACTGGGCGAAAGGGTTATATAGTGGAACCACGCGAGGGACACTGGCGTTACCTGTTCCAACGCGTTAATGGCTGAAAGATAGCTGGAGGCTAAATCTGTCATGGCCTTTTGGAAATTATCAAATACTAAGCTGCTGTCTTCTATTTTCTTGGCATATTGATATATGATACGAGCGGCTTTGTGTTGAAACCATAAGAATTATAGTTAACCAATACTTTCGAGAAAGTAACAGCGTGTTCGAAGATCATCACTCACCATCTCTGAATTTTTTACAGGAAATATAGTATGAATAACAAATCATCGAGTAATTTGGAGCCTCGGTTGCAACATGGCAGCGTGCATGGAATTCCAGGATGTTTTCCAAATCTCCTCGCAGATCAAGAAACGGATATTGTTGAAGGCTTATGCTCCGTCTTTTCTCACACAGGTTGACCACAAAGGGACGAAGGTTAGCTCGTCGGCTAGAGAACAGAAAAGATTTGATTTGATAAGGGACTTGGAAAAATCTGTCATAATAATGCACATAGTTGTCACATTTGTTCACTTACGATATTAAACTTGGATTCATTATCATCGCGTTATATGCTTCGTCAAACAAGTCAGTCTGCATCGCATTGGCGAAAATCTTTGAGCACATCTGAGAAACCAGATCACGACCTTCTGGGCTTTGACGCTAATCGAATTAGGTAATATATGTCTCAATCCATATTTTTTTTCCACAAAATGTCAGATCGATCAAATTTACCTGCTCTTCATTGAATGCTTCTAAAGCAAGTTTACAGAATTTAATTACGTGAATCGGCTGCTCACAATTCTCGAATAGTGTCGCGACATGTCTGAAATAACCGGTTAAATTTCCCGGTAGATAATCCTGTGATGGAACAATCGGTTCGCCAGTGTAAGATGGAAGCGACATATCGTTTGCTGAACAGATAGGAAGTTAATAGAAAATTCTTCAACACAAAGCAAAACGATTAGATGACACAACTTACTAAATCCCGATCCAGCTCTAATAAATTTTTCGGCCGCTTTATCAAATTTGCGTTCCTTCAATAACTGCTCACCATAGAGATATAGACTTGAGGGAGTTTCTAGCAAAAATTGAATGTACTGATGAAGATGCTCCAAAAAACCGGAGACATGTAGCAATTTTCCAAATTTGGAATAGGGCTGAGGTGTCATGACCATCAATTGCGGTGAATTCTTGGGCAGGAATTCAATTTTGTCAAGCAAATCTTTCACGCCACGCATTATTATCACAGGCAAAAATTGTATCCGAAAGCTTAAGGCCAAGGGAAAATGTTGGTGAATGAGGCTGTGAAGTAGGCTATAACGCAAGTCAGGCAGTTCCGGTACATTTTTGGTGTTGGCCATGCTCAGATCGGAGAACTTTTCAAACATGCCATCTTCAGCTGTTAGTGGTCTATCGATATTGGCATCGGAATAAGCGGATTGTTCCGTTATCCATTTCAGTATCATGAATATATAGAGAGTCGACATGCTCATCGACACCCTTTGTTCCATTTCCAGGTGAGGTTTTGTGCAAATCAAAAAGACCAGCAGAAGGTACAAATTACGCGCTATTATATAATGAGAATGAATAATATCTGCAGTGGACGATGAAATCAAAGCGTCCATGAAAACCGTTGTTTTAATCATTTCCCCAGTTTTATCACTTTTTTCAAAAACAACGTCATTCAAAGCTGTGAGGACAATAAGAACAATCCTTTCCAGTCGTTGACTCGTTTCCAGCAACTTCCATATTCTCACCTTTAGACCTGGGTGTAACCGTTGATTCAAGTGACTTTCATAGAATTCCATGGCACTCTGCCTCACCGAAGTCAAGTAAGGTTTACTGAGTGCTTTGAAAATCGCGCGTTCAAGTAATAACAAGTCAACGTCTAAAAAGGGCGAAACGATCAAGTTCATTGACTTAAATAACCTGATCATGTCCGAAGGCTTGATTGTTTCTGATTTCGGATACGTGACCGATAGTTGACTCGTCGAACGAATGGATAGATTTAGGAATTTGAACTCGTCGCTGGTATAATAATGAAATAGTTCCAACGTGTCACAAACTCGGATGGTTGATATGCTATCCTGTTGAGTCACGGCGACGAAGTGACCCGCTTGAATGATTGATAGACTAAGCGGAAATCGAGAGGTTTCCTTAACTTCGATGCATAATAATATGAAACGCACCCATTCCTCGATGACAAGTTGTTTATGATCATTCTTGAGTGGGATGTCATTCTCCGGATCGTTTTGTAGACGAATATGTTTTGCGACCACCTGTTTGACCTTCTGTTTCAGATCGAAGGTCGTGTTTGCGATCATAGATTCGTATTCTAAAAGGTCTTTTTCTTGCACTTCCTCCGAATCTTGCGTTTTAAAATGTCGAACATATTTTTCCAGCGCGCGATTGATTATCGAAGCCGAGAATCGTCCAGGACAGAATAAGTAATCCGTGCATACCTTGACATGGTCCGTCTGAAGATCCGGCAGTTTATGCAAATATCCTTTGTCATGATTTTTGATTGGAGCTCTAGCGACGTACTCCCATCTTTTACCAATGATATCGTCATCATTGTTTAAACTCGAGATCATATCATAGCCGTTATTCCCAGAGGCATCGTAGTAAGTAAGATGAAAATGTGTGTAGGTTAATACCGTCTGACGTTTCCGTTTCCACAGGGCCCACAATCTCCATTCCCGCCTCTTAGTCTCACCGTTCCCATTGTTCAATTCATTTACTTCAATCTTGCGGGAAGGCGTCAGTTCCATGTCCACCAAGTCGTAAAACGGATAATCACCGCTTCTTAATTGCTCACACGGATTTTGATATGAACGTCTAATCAAATTAAGTTGTTTCAGACCTCCCGAGGCATCCACCATCACACGATAGATCCCAAAAAAACCGTCTCCTGACGTCGGAATATATACAACAAAATCGAATGACATCGAATCCCGAATAGGACTTGAGGTCAAAACTCTTATGAATTTCTGTGGAGTGGAGGGCAGTGGATTTAGCGGATTAAATTCATTCAAATACGTCATGAGAACATCATCTGAGTCATTTAAATCGGTTTCCATGTCATCTTCCTGAACAGAAATTGGATATGTCTCCAAATGCTTATTCGAATTCAACGACCATATCACAATACGACGGTCGCGACGTAAGTATATAAGATATAAGCTAGAATTCCCGTGTACGTGTGATGTCAGTGATATCGGCTGTTTTAACGTTCCATCTTCGTCGTTGAAAGTCGTATGACTGTCATCAGTCGTCTGATGACGCCGAGAAGGAAGGATATAATTTTTTATTTGGTTGAACAAAGAGCCTATGAGCTGACTTTCTCGGAAATCATCTTAATAATGCACGATAAACGGTTGATTAACAAAAATTTATTAGAAAAAATGTCGTATCCGATATATCACGCGGAGATTCAAATCTCGTCCAAAAACGCGACCGCGTTATCGACGTGTGACCGAATCGCGAAGTTTCATGAAAACGTACCTTCGTCGGTCTGTTCAATTACCCCAAGAGCGTTAAAATGAGGTATCGGTTGATGCTTCAGATATATGATGGTCCCTTCTTTTGAGCTAACTACGATATTATCAAAATCCACACCATGCACCATAAAAGGTGTTCTTCCTTGAAGCAACGTTACTTTATAACGTCTGTAAAAGTTTTGTGGTAAATTTTTTGTGAAAAGTGACCCTAGTGGTAAATCAAGGCGATACAAGACACCACAAGATATTAATACTATACAACGCAAAGCACGTGTTGCAGGGTCTGTAAAGAAGGTAACGTGAGGAAGTATGTTTGCTGAAAATCTGAAGCGAACAGGTAAACAAGTGGCTCCGGGCTGATTAATTGTCGTCCCTTGAGAAGGGATTGTGAATCTTCTCAATTCCAGTACACAACCAGACTCTATGACTCTCCATACAATGTAGCACGTTTGGTCGGTCTCCGAGTGGTACACGGATCCCTGTGTTGCAAGTTCATCGACAACATCTGATTCGAAACCAGTACAATCTTCAGCAGGTAATTCGTGTTCTATAAAATCACCAGTTGACGTAAAACTCTCGAGTGGTACTTCGGTGTTCTTGTATAAATAACGGGCATTCATATTTATAGTCAGATCTTTGCCGGCACACGAAAAAGGATAGTTAAAGTTAAGTGAAAACGATGTCCGCACTTATTTTTGAGAATCATAGCGTTTAGTTTATATCTATCTCACTAAACGATAATGCCCATTGCGTAACCAATAAATCACGATCATTATATAAGCAAACATTAAGTATCTGATATTCACCCACCAAATCGGGGATATTGTTATTACCCACACAAATCGACGATTAATAGGTTCTCTCTGGAGTCAAATACGAAAATGGCAGATAAAAAACCCAAACTGTCGGACAACCTGTTAGGACTAAAGGTATATTCTCGAATATTGAATCTTAATATTTATATCAACCTTTCATCATATGATATGATATATTTCTTGAATATAGTTTATGCAACGCCAGATGCTAGTTAAGGAAGGAAATGGAAAAGTTAATTCAATAACAACCGACGATTCACAGTGGATAGCCCTTTACGACGATGCAAAAATTGGGAAGCCGTAAGAGTTCTTTATAAATTCTTTTATGACTCAAGGATTATAGCACGCGTATTTGATCACGAAACTCGACCTTCGGCACAGGAAGTTCAACGTGAAATACATTCCGAGTTATTTGTCCTTCATGGACTCAGAAATCAAAGGACGATTGACTTTTGGGAATCGCAGTACGAAGGATGAAAAGGATGAGGTAAACATTTTTTATTCATTCAATTGCTTGTTCATACAAATATTTATCTCAACTATAAAAACCCTTAGGAACTCGGGCATACGGTAACAGCAGACGATTCATCCGAAAACTTTCAGAGCGACAGGAGCAGGCATGAACAGTCACAAGAGACATCTACTAAACATGAGAAATCGAAAGGTAAACGTGAACGAACCCAAGAAATAGAGGGATCCGTTAGTCTGCGAAAATTTCCTAAAATCAATGACTCTGGATTTATGAAGCCTCCAGAGTGATCAAGGCGTTTGTGATAATTCTTCACTGACTTTCTCAAAATCGACTTGTAAATATAATATTAACCCGCTCAACAAAAGATAGAATACATGGCGCAAAAACGTTGCAATGTATCGATGGGATTCGCGTTTAATGCTCAACGAACATATCGAGTGTTTTTTGTGACGCTTTCGATGTACACTTTAATATACTCTGTTGCGTTTTACCCCGGCGATAGCTGGTCACGCAAAAGAGGCGCATGAATAGTCGTTGGATCAGATCTTTTGCCTTAAGATGGATCGATAGAAAGATATGTGATTAATATATGAAGAAAAAGATTAAAAAAATCAAATTCGTTATATCTACGTCTCAATCTTACTCATACCTTTGTCCTATCCATGAAAGCCGCCCGCATGTCCACTATTTTTCCATGTAAATGCCTTAGATATTTTATAATTTCCTCCACCTTATCCTAAAATATACAAGAAATTAAGGGACAAATTGAAAAGTGCAATGCCGATGAAACATGCGATACCTTTTCAGACAATATCTGTGTTGCATCGTCCATTGTATAGCCTAGAAATAAAATGTTATTATATAATTCCCTGTAATTTGTCTCGTTGTGAATCTTGAAGGTCTTTACTCCATCCTTGAACAAATCTGAAAGATGTTCTATTTTTGGAGGTTTCGAAACGTCGAGCTGTTTTGATTCATAGAATTAATGTTGGTGTATGTTCCATTATACATTTTTGAATAACACCGACCTCGTCAAGATCAAATTTTATAGAACTGACTGAGAACAGGAAATAAAAGGATAAAAGTCGTCGAATCAATCTACCCCGGGTTGAAACAGGAAGATTACTCAGCATAGCAACCTTAAATTGGGTATCGTTCCCACATGCTGAGATTATATCTTTACAAACGAATTTAGCCTTGATCATTAAAAAAAAATGTAATGTATATAAGATTCTCACGCCGTTTGCCTATTGGTACAATAATATTTCATAAATCATCCTCACTTGGGAATTCCAATCAGCGTCTTCAAGTCTTTGCAAAAGGGCGTCAACTATCGTCTCCACTTCACCGAGAATAGACGTCATGCGACCGTCTAGAGATAAGCGAAGAATAATAACAATTGCCCGTCTTATTTCTTCAAGATGAGAAAATGATAACCAGCTTTTAAAGAAAAGAGTGAACTATTATTATCTCAAATTAAAAGATCATTTCCATAGGATACATTCATCATTTACCTGTTTTCAAGTAGTGGTGTAATTATTTTCAGCAATGATCTCAAATTTCGAATATGAAGAAATTGAGATTGAAGTTCTATAAAAATTCTTGACAATTGTTACACTTCACTGCAATAAAATGCTTCATGAAAATCATTCAGTTACATACCTGATGGCGAAGATATCTTCAATTGTTCCGCCGGACAATGAAAATCTAGAATCTGCGTTGACGCGCCGTATGACACGAATATGTTGTAAATCAAGGAAAAATGGACACAAACACCTGGTGTAATGTTGAGCTCATTCCTAAAACGTCCCTAAATCAATAGCAGTTAAATAACCAAATTTCATTAGTTGTTAAGGAACAACACGCGCGAGAATTGAAGTGCCGAAAATAAGCAACAACCGTCCGTCACACGCGTCGAGATCAGGTGACCACTTATTTTCGAGGATCTACAATAGTAATAATACTTACGCTGATTTCGGTTAGTCGTTTCAAATTACAAGAAGCTTCTTCAACTATCTCCATATCTTGTCCAAAGCTCACTAGATGAATAAGATAAGACATGTTTATAGTTAATTGAGCGATTTAACGAAAAACTACATAATATGTGTACCTAACTGAAGGAGCCATATGATAATTGCATCAGGTAGATCTAATCCCATTTCATACTGTTGGGGAATCCAATAACTACTTAAAATGTCCTTCAACCTTTCATCATCTGTAAGTATTGCTAGGATCATTAGATTTCTGATTCGGGACATCGAAATAATTTTAATTCACTATTGTATGTACCAGAGGCGGCCAAGTATATTAATGCAAATGCATCGTCTTTCAACTTCGAATTGGGTTTTCGTAAAATTGGTTTAGGTAGATCCTGTCGTTAAAAACAAAAAATGTCATTAGGTATAGGATGTTGGCCTAGACAAAAGATAAAAAAAGTGATCATATGCATAATCACCAGATCGGTATTGATTTCAAAAAACTCTAAGGAATGTTCAGAGTCCATCATATCATCTTCCTCGAAAATCTAGATTAATTAAACAAGTCTAGTTATTTAACGACACGGAACCCCAAGATTCTTTTACACACTTACTTGCTGTAAACTGTCATGTTTTGTTTCCTCATCAAATATGGAAGCAGAAATTTCTGAGCGATTATAATGTTCAAATGGATCATCCATTTCTTCATCCAGCACCTGCGTTCATAACAATTAATCTTTTTTAACAAATATTGATAAATCAGACTTTTCATAATTTATACACACATTCTCCTGAATGGCCTGTTCCAACGCCTGGATGTCATAACCGGCCTTCTCTCTATGCCTTTTTTCTTGAAGAAGAGACGATAAAGAAAATTCGTACGGTCGCTTCTGCAAAAAATGTGTGGAAGATGACGCGTCTCGCAACGGAATATCACCGTGAAGTGGCACAGCCTCTATAGTCGGAACATAATCTTGTTGAATAACACCACGACGAGAACGTGTACTCCGGCGTAAAGTTGTTTGAACATCTTGAAAGCTACGAGCAGAGAGAAACTATTAATAATTTCATCAGGCAAAAGAATCAGTCATTCGCGAATCAAAAAACTTTTCTGCACCAACCTTTCTACAAAAGCTTCTTCCAGATTGCTATTCTGCAAAAGTTCGTCATCGTCGTCGTCCTCAATGATCTTTTTTTAGGAAAAATATTCAATCAAGTAGTTTTCAAACACAAAGATATGTATAATATTTACTTACACTAGGAATGATCTGTAGTGGTTCGTCTTCGTCTTCGTCTTCGTCTTCGCTAATAGTTGAATTATGATTCCTTGAGTTTGAATTACTTGTTA
Organism: Acaulospora morrowiae; assembly: GCA_910591835.1. Classification (NCBI taxonomy): domain Eukaryota; kingdom Fungi; phylum Glomeromycota; class Glomeromycetes; order Diversisporales; family Acaulosporaceae; genus Acaulospora; species Acaulospora morrowiae. The sequence continues at coordinate 745 of CAJVPV010001711.1, read as the reverse complement.
ATGAATCTTGTTTAGATTCTGGCGTCGCATAGAATTCGTCCGCCTTAGCCCTACGTGACACTTTATTCTCGGTTCTTCTCTTCCCAATTTTAGAGTCTTCCTTAGTGTTACTAATCGAAAAAAACCAGAATGTTAATGAATCATGGATACACTCGTTCGCGATAGTTTTGAACATACCTCTTTTGAAAATAGCTTGTGATCTGCGGATGACTATACAAAGTATATACTGAGTAAAGAGACAAAAAAAAAGCGCGAAAATTAATGTGAAATCTAACCTGTACACTTCACGTCCAGGTGTCTTTACTTTAACCATATTTATAAATTCTTTTCAGTCTTTTGTAAAAATATGTTTTTAGGACTTTGTAAAGTTTCGTAATTTATCGTACTACAACTACCATATTTGGCTGGGTCGTGAGGTATACGTAGCATAAATCATAAGCTAAACGTTCGAGTCAGGAAAGGTACCACCTAATTTCTCACGCTTATGATGATGATCCCACAGGTGATTCTTTTGCACACATTAGACGAAAATCTTATGTCGTCACAGTAATGCTCAAATTATTTGAACAATCATTTTTTATAAATATAAAATAGGAGTTTTAATTTAAAGCATCTTTTAGGTCTTTATAAAATCTATTTGATCTGGAGATATAGCAAGTTTGCCTATACTGATTGTTTTTTTTTTTTTTTTTTTTTTTTTTGTTTTGTGGTTTTTGTGGTATAGAGTGGGTAGGTTTTTTGGGGT
>CAJVPV010001710.1:0-14932 GCA_910591835.1 Acaulospora morrowiae | reverse complement strand
TTGCCTACAGTAATCACCTAACTTCTACTAGAAAAATGTTTTAAACTAGTCTACTAATTAAGTGATGCCGAGCAGCTGTGAATACCTACTCAGAATTATGTGCAATGAAGTTACAATAGTCAGAAATAAGATTATTAATACATTTTGAATAAATGAGATTGCTTTGAATAAATGTTTCTATAACGAGGGTATGAATGTCAATTATAGTACTGTCGGGGGCAGATGTTGGAGTATTATTACTAGGGAGTGGGCTATCTTTTTGTGTTCTTCTATTATTGGCATTGTCATTGTTGTTATTATTGTTAGACAGGAAATTTGAACTGTTGGTAGTTATATTGTTGTTACTGTTAATGCCGTTATTATTGTTATTGTTTTTCTTTTTTTTGAGATTTCCATTCCACTTGATACCTGTAGTGGGAGTAGTGTTTGCTGTACTGCATCGGGGTTTCCAAATGCAGTTATAGGAGGATTTAAGAGCTTCAGTGGATGCTTGAATCCATTTATATATATTGAAAGTTGAGAAGATGCCAGTTGTGATTCCACAAGCAAGTCCCAATACTTGATGTGCATTTGACAATGGGCTGTTGTTATTATTTGGATGGAAAATAAGATTAACAGAATCTATTATTTGCCTGATTTCTTTTTTTGCCGAAGGGCAACTGAAGACATGAAAGATATTTTCAGTCCGGAGGCTACACCTTGGACAAAAAGGATCCTTGTATAGTTCAGGGTATAATTGATGAAGAAATTCTCGTGTTGGAAGTGTGCCAGAGAGTAATTTGACTCTAAATGTGATGAGATCGCTATAAGTATTGTTGTGATATTCTTTTAAGAGTTTGTTGGAGGAATTGATTATTTGAAGCTCAAAGGCATCATGAGACTGGCCAAATGTTTTGATTATGGATGAGCTTTCGCAAATGATATAAGATCTGGTGATGCCAAAAATTTTTTTGCACCATCTTGAGCAACTACCCAGATCTGCTTTGTTAATGGTGGGGTTTTCCGCGAAGTAGAGAGTTGGGTTGTCCCACAAGATCGAGTTGGAGTATCTTGGCTTGGATTTAGGCTTGGCATAAATGATAGATATACCTTTCTGTGTTATGATTTGTAGGATTTTTGAGGTTAAGGTGGCAAAACTGACTTTGACATGTTTCCTGGGAAAGATAGGAGGAGTCTGGATGACTTTTTTGTTATTTCTGATTTCAATGGTGGAGTGAGATTTTTGACTTTATTTTTATCAAAGTTTTATATAAATCAATAATAAAAATATTTTCTTAAGTATATTATATACAAAAAACTATTTTAATCCAATATGCTACAATTATCTATTGAACAAAAAGCAAAAACAACTGTATTATTTGATGAAGAATATTTATTACAAGATATTTTTTTTTATGCTAAGTGAGGCCTTTCTCATACTTTATTAATAAAGTAATTAGTGTAATACATTTTACAAAATCAAATAAAAATGGGATATATGATTATACATATTGGCCTGCCACCATAACAGATATATCATTTGAAAAACCTTGAGGTAAGGAAAATATGAGGAACTATCTGTTAAAAAATAAAAAATAAAAAAAAACATTCAGGCAGGATCGCCATTATGAAAGAGTGTAAAAAGTTTAGTTAAGAAAGAAAATATTTATGTGATGAAATTATCTATATACTACTTAAAAGTGTAATGTCAAATGAGGTATATAGTTGATGTTTTGTGATGAGAAAAACATTTTAATGATGGTATGTGATAGGATTCAAGGTATATTATCTTTTATCCAACAATTCCTCCTGCAGGGCACAAATACAATGTGTCTACCTAGGTTCAAGACTTCCTTTTCAATAGTTAGACATAAATTCAACGCGGTAGCAGAGCACTGGCATAAGCTGCCAGATTATGGGGTGCAACTCCCTGATATTTCACTTCCACTCAAAATAAGATTTCTCTTATTCACATTGATTAGGCTTTAGCTGCCTTTTTTCTTTAATGATAGCATTTTTGCTTGTGGGGCGCAATTCCATTGTTAAAGATAATGTTGATAGTTTTGTGTAGTTGGACATTATTGTGTTATGGCTGTGTTGTCAGTGTTTTGATTTTGGTACTACCAGAACCCATGCAGGCACTGATTATATGCTCTCCCAATCTGGCATTGTTGTATTGTTTTAATTTTATTTTTGTGATACGAGATGTGATTGGTGTATAATGGATTATAGATCTTTTGAAGGGGATAAACTGATTTCAGTTTTTTATGTAAAGAAAATTTTGTTGGCGAGAACTAATGACTAGCCAGAGGATATGGAGAATCTTTCACTAATCATTATCAGTAGAAAACAAAAACTTTGAAAAAATAAAATACTGTCTCTTGATGAATATATAATTTTTGAAGAAAGGAATATTTATGTTTTGAAATAGTTTTTAGACAATATGTTTGGGGGTGTGTAAAAAAAAACCTTAGTGGAAGCTTACTAAGTTTCATTTTGGTAAAGCAAAAGTTTGTCCAAAAAGGTTTCAGCTCTCCCCTAAACCTCTACCTCTTCTTCTTGAGAAGTTAATCAGGACCCTTGCACCCTGCAATCCTTGAACTATTTACCAGTACTTTCATCCTGTAGTCCTTGGACTGTTTACCAATCCACGGTTCTTGGAATATTACCCAAAAAGAAAATTTTTTACGAATTGAAGTGTTGTGGGAAAGAGTTTTTTTTTTATTTATTACAAGATATTAAAAAATATTTGGATAATATGCATTATACGAATATATTTAGATTAAAAAATATTGAAAAAATAAATAGAATTCAAAGAAAAAAAAGAGTTTAGATTGTCTTTGAAAGTTATTTAATTGAGATGAATGTAAATATATTAGAAAATTATTTATAATAAATGTCCAATATCAATTTTTGTTCAAAAAAATTATTAATTAATAATAATATTGAAATAAGCAATAGTATAATATACCAAATATTAAAAAAATATAATTTGTAGCTAAAGTTAAAAAGAAAAAACCTTTACTTATAAATAAAGATGGGTTCTTAAATAAAATTTTACAAATTAACTATATCTCTTTTGAAGGGATATAATTATTTATTTATTATTTTAATAGAAACATAATTCAAAAAACATTTGGATCAAATAGCTTAAATTGCAAAAAACCTTTATAGGTAGTTTTTTTTTTATCTTATATTAAAAAAAAACTTTTTTAATAGTAAGAAATATTTAAATTATATTCTAATCTTTAATTTAGGGACCTATCTTTACCTATAAAACAATATAAAATTATAACTGAATTTTGTTAAAAAATATAAAGATTAATTAGTTAATGATTAAATCAAAATTTCAATTAATTAATTCAAATAGGCAAGAATTTTATTGAAAAAGACCAGGTGAACAATCAAAAAAGTATTATATCAAGCCAATTGTTAAATTTTGTAAGGAAATATTTTTGTTTAGAGTTGTTTAACTTGAAAAAAAATTGAATATTTATGTCAAATCAATAAAAAACTTAATTTGCAATTATATATAAAAATTTTATCTGATGAGTTTAAAAATCTTTAGAATATTGACCTGTGGGTCTATAGCACAGTGGTTAGTGCTCCGCAGGTCAGATCACAAGATACCAGTTCAATTTCATGTGAAGGCAATTGAATAGATTAACATGGTATCTGGCACCATGACCAATTATGTGCCGTTTCCCATAAGAAGTTGTTTCACATGCTGACCCAGCAGGCGTTGGGATTGTGATCTTTCCGTTAAGATGTAGTGGTGTAATGATCGTCCGGATGGTGTTACGATGATCGTCTACGAAAGGAGCCATAGAACCACTCATTCATTTGGATGTACAGACTGGGCTGTACTCCATCTTAACCAATCCCAAGCTATCAAGTTTCCTCATTAACTACCGAGTAAGAATATCTTGAAGAAATTCACTGAACCGACACATGCCCATGTACAGATATGGCAGCCATGTGGTGAGACAGAGCATATAGGAGTTGCGCCCTGCTTGGCATTTATACCCCTAGATTTGGCAGCATATGCCAACCGGTCCGAATCTGGATTGTCTACTAGGAGATTAAGGAGCATCGGTCTGTCATTGATAGACTAGACCCTTAAGGAGTCACGCCCCAGTTGGTCATAAGGCTCCTAGATTTGGTAGTGTCCAACCAGCGGTCAAAACCGGAGCATTCACTAGGGAGTACATGCTTTCATCAAAGGCATTCTCTACGGCATGGTATTGTGAGCGAAAAGGTGGTACATAATAGATAGCTTACAAAAGTAGTTAGTGATACTTACCCCAACCATGACGCTCATCAAAAATTGGACCGGTAGGTTGGATGGTTTAAAACTAGTGGTAGGATTTCCATCCCCTAGATAGGTCCCCTCCAAAAATATAATAACCCACTCTAAAAGTGGCGTTAATATCACTGGGGCATTAAAAGTAGATAGGCTAGCATTTAGCTGTTGTAATAGCAATAGACGATGTTTGATGTATATGTAACATTGATAATTACTTCAATAAAATTCCTGTATCTAATGCTATTCTACTATAAAAAAAAAAAAATCTTTAGAATATTATAATTTAGATATTAATAATATAATTTTTATATATAATAATGATCTAAAACATAAGTCTAAATATATTATTCAATGGATTAATAAAATAATATAGTAGTTTTAGATTGGTTATACAATCTATTGATATAAATCCTATTAAACATATTTGGAATAAAGTGGATTATCATTTATATAAGTTAAAAAGTTGAAATTAAAAATAAGGAGCAACTGTGAAAATTAGTTAATGATATATGAAACTCAATTTATATTAAGTTTTCTCAAAAATTAATTAATATAATGTCCAAAATAATAAGAAATATTATTGTAGCTTGGGAAAGTTATATTGATTGGTAACTTGTAATATATTGAAAATTATAAGATATAATAGATGTTTTGTATTGAATTTAAAAAATAAAAAAAATTGAATTCAAAAACATCAAAAAATCATATCATAAAAATTAAAGATTTTTTAAAATTTTTTACTAGTAAATTGTTTATTTATAAAAAATTATATTATTATATAGCTTTAATTATAAGCTATTGTCATGGCTTATCAATAAGTCTATTACTATATGAAAGTTAAGATTCATATAACAATAGTAAGTGTTTATTGTTATAGATAAGACAGATTTGATTATGGTCAAAAAGTTGACTAATTGTTTTTTCTTTATTAACAACATGGTTCTTTTATATATATATATTTTTTTTTTCCGTAATCAAACAAGTATTTATTATGTTTATTTAATCTTTTTAAAGAAGACATAATTGTATATATATGACTTTTATGCATAAACTAATTACTTATACTTGAATATCCGTCTTAGGTAGTTAACCTCTAGATATGATCTTGGAGATGAATAAAGTTGCTCCCTCTTGTTTCCTATTCCTAAGGAAACTCAAGTTCATTGCCTGCAGTTCATCACTACAGTTCACCTTGGCAAAATCTTGATTACTTTACATTCCTAACCATTTTTTCCCTTCTTTTATCTTATCCCAGAGCACTTTCATGAGTCCAGGTGTATGATTTGTACTGACTGCCGTAGACGACTGTGCTGTTCCTATTTTTGAACTTGAGGGGTCTTGCGGCGATGCTCCTTTTTTCTCCTGAAAGTTTTGCGTGTCTCTGTGCTTCTGCTTGGGTGAGGTGATCTCTTTTCATTTGCCTTTTCCCCAGAAGTTCTTTTTGCGCTCTTGGACCAACATGGTTCTTTTATATAATAAATCCAATAATTATATAAGAAATTGATAATGAAAAATAAAATAAACAAAAAAAAAAAAGTAAAAGAGAAATAAAATAATGAATTATAGTAAAGCTATTATATAACACATTATTATTTTTGTTATCATATTACATAATTCATTAATTTTACCAAGCAAAGACAGATCATATAACTTAGTCTGGTCTTTTTCTGCTTATGTTATACTTTTTCTATCAAAGCCTCCCATATTTTTTATATGTGCCATTTATTGTTTTGATATAGCTGGTTCTAATCATAGTATATGATATCTCTTAATGAATAGTATTAGTGAAATTTGCATCACCACTTTCCATGTTACACTATATATTTATATAATGTAATGGTTACCAGCAAGTCTATTGTTAATGAAAGCTAAGATTCACATAACAATGGTAAGTGTTTTATGTTATGTGTGAGGCAGAATTGATTATGGCCAAAAAAATTCTTCTTTATTAATAATATAGGTTTCTTTTATACAATTAGTCCAATAATTACATAAGAATTTGACAATAAGAAAATTAAAATAAACAAAAAAAGAAAAATAAAATAATGAATTGCAGCAAAACCATTACATAACATATTATCATTTTTGTCATTATATTACATAATTCATTGATATTGACAAGCAAAGACAGATCACGTGACTTAGTCCAGTCTTTCTTTGATTATGTATGTTATATTTCTCTATTACAGTCTTTCACACTTTTTCATGTGTGCCATTATTTCGACGTGGCTTGTCCCAGTTATAGCGCGTGATACTTCTTGGCGATCGTTGTTAGTGCAAATCGCGTCGCCATTACCCATGTTACAATAATACTTAAAAATTTCGATCCTTACTCCCTCTTTGATAGCATCACATGCTTCTCACGCTAATAATTGATTGACCAATAAAACTGATTAGATAAAAAAAAAATAATTGTATACTGTATACGATTCCCCCAAAATATTTTCCAATCATTTACTTTTTAATCGCAAAAATTATGTCGTCTAACGTTGCAGGTTCTTCAACCGGTGCCACATCTGATTTTCTAACAGTTGAACAAGTGAAGGCATGGAGTCGAGATGAAGTTAAAACGTTTTTGCAAAGGAACAAAGCTGGATTAGACCTTGAAGACGGAGATATTGAAATATTATATAATCAGAGGGTTAAGGGTGATACTTTCCTTGCACTGAAGTATGAAATGCTTGTAAATCTTCCTTTGAGCATTCCAGTCGGACCAGCCGTAAAATTAGTAGAGTTTATTAATAAAATTCAAGGAGGTAAGCGAACTTATTCTCGCCCAAACCGTGTCATAGTTGCCAATAATATCGAATACTAACTTAATCTTATCGTCAAACCGCCCAAAAAACACATTCGCACTATCTTAGATCAACTCGTCACTAGCGGTGAGTCGTAATAATTTTTTGTCAACGCGTCCTGGCTTGAATTTTTTTTCCACAACAATTTCGAATGTTCTAAACCTAGCGTTATGATATATTCATCAAATATTGATTTATACTTCTTTCCTTCCTACTGCGCTTTGTAGAGTATCCTATAAAGAAACGTCGAATAGAACAGGGCTGGAAGTCATACACCGCCTCTGATGGTCACTCCGTAGAATTGCCATCCCAAATAATTGACATGCTTGAAAGTAACAAATTCGTACCTGATCTGCGCATTAATTTTAAAACTGCCTTCCGGAACCTTCATGTTGGCCAATCAATTACCCTACCACATCTTGGCCAGCAACCTAAATACTTCGCTGAAGGTTATCAAGGAAGGACATTGCTTGTCACTGGGCAGATGATTGACATATGGGACAAGATTTCAGCAGATAGTGACCATTCAATCAAGCGTGTTCTTTCAGGCCCAATGGGCGTGGGAAAATCATATATTGCCTACTTCCTTGCATCTAAAGCTTATGCTGAAGAATGGCCGGTGCTCTACATCGCAGATGCATCTGATCTTAATGTAGAATCATCAGAGAAAGCAGGAGAGGTGATTTGCAGATACTTCCTGGCACTTAATAAAGATATTTTGACTGCCGCCGAGCTTAAGAATATTGTGCGATTTGCTAGTGATTTTAATACTCAACCGGTTATGGTTATTGTCGCTGAAGCAATTCTAGACTTTATCAAATCAGCAGATCGCAAAGCTCTATTAATTGTTGACGAACATGGTGTATTATTTGAAAAAGATCCAGTACCTTTAAGAATTCACTTGTTAAGTCCTCTCATGAACCTTAATTTTTGGGGAGAGCATTGTAAATTTGCACGTGTAATCATTACGGGGACTTCACATGCTAGATATGAGAGTGAATACATGAAATATGATCAATATGTGTTTTGGGTGATCTATGTTGGTCCACTACAGAGCAATGTATTTGATATTTTGTTACAGTTGCACCCCGTTCTGAGGATACAAGGCATCAAAGAAGAAGCAAAAAAGGTTACGAATTGTGTGCCACGTGAACTCATATATCTAGTTGAATATATCAAAAAACTCAATATTACTATTACCAATGTAAACCAGTTTCAACAAGTATTAAAAGATTTCGAGATTGAACGGGTCGACAAGATTCTGACTATTGCTAAAAAATATTATAATGATCTCCCGAAAATTTTTAAAACTCGCCACTATGATGCTCTCACAAGCATGTTTCTTCCCAGTAAACCCGTTGTGCAGTTTGAGTGGAAGTTCTTAGATCTTGGGTTAGTTTATCGGTACATGGAAGGGATTACTCGTTACCTCCCTCTATGCCCACCTGCTCAGAAAGCCTTATTAAAAATGTACATGTCATTTGACCTACCTGAAAATATAAAAAATCAACTCTGTATAAGAAGTCTAACTGGAGAGCAATTTGAGGAAGCCTTATTCAATCGACTTATATGCAAATGTAACACAACAATACAACTCAAGACAACTGATCTCGATAATAATAATAGAAAAGTTATTACACTTCAGTTTAATGACTATGATTTGATTAAAAAATCCCAATTATCCCTTGGACCTGGTAACGATAAAGTCTTAGGTCGTGGCTTTAATGGATACCCCCGATTCGAATACATGCTCGGACCTATATTCATACAGGTATCTGTCAGTGACTTCGTAACACACAACAGCAAACCATCAACGAATATCAGGAAAGCATTTGAAACAATGTCTGCACAAGCTGGTATCTCTCAAACGCAAATTAATGGAAGAAACCAGATCGAGATGTATTTGGATGAGATGTATGGTCCTGGTCATTCTGCTATAATGGATCCACAAAATAGGTTTGTTGTTACCAGAAATGGCACACGCGTGTCTGGATTTCGTATTGTCTATATTCGAGGTAGTCCTGGAATTCCCAATCACTCGAGTAAAGTTCGTGAATTCCCTGATGTAGCACATGTCACCTTTGAGGAAATCACGGGACAGCTTTTCAGAAACTTAGTATAATATTTTATTGTTATGTAGCTAAGAGATAGACGAAATTTGAAATTTTTATTCTTTGATTAATTATGTATTAGTTTTATTAATGCTATACGAATATGTACTTACATCATGTTTAACATGTAATAATTCCGTATCTTATATAAAACAATGGGAAATACCAAATCCGAACTAAATCTATTGAAACAAGAGAACGCCAGGCTTTTGGCTGAGAATTCTGAACTTAGAAACGAGAATGCTAAATTAAGACAAGATATAAAAGGGCATGAAGCCAGAACCATGAAGTTAGAGCTGAGAGAAAAAAGTATTACTAATGTTTCACAATCTTCGGTTTGCGAAGCGGGATACTCTATATCTAATAACATCTCATCCGAAATAGAGAATTTCAACAATACTCCTGCATCTGATGTAACTGAAGACGTTTCAAATTCTGATATTTCTGAACAGGTAGAAAATAGGACAAATATATGCTACAAAAAAGATATTCAATGTTCAGTACCCACTATTCCCCCCGAAATAATTCTAATAGTGCTCATAAACAGATAGTCTCATGTAATGAGGAGTCTAGCACATCTAGCCACGAAGTGACTGCCCTTAGCAATTCTGATACACAACAGGAATCAGAGACCTCCACATCTCCTATCCCCGCAGAAACCATATCATTGGAAGAGAAAGAAAAAAATGAATTTTTGAATTTAATGTATAAGGAACAGGTTAGTAAAGAGATAACACAGAGCATTATGGAGAAGAAACTTTGAGATCAAGATCTATCTTCAGACATTTCTTCATCAGAAGAGGTAGTATCTGAGGTATCAGTTCCTTCAACTTCGATATCCAGAAATATTGAACTCAGAAAGTCTGAAATTTCAGCCAGGGCATCTCGGCCAAAAAATAGTTATAAGAAAAAGGGGCAGAAAGTATTTCTCAAATGATATCTGATGGTATTTAAAATAACATACTGAGACCTACTCTCAGTTCCTCTAATAATATTTTATTATAATGGAGTCAAATTTCTTCTACTGTATCATTGCTTACTTTAGCTCAATTATTTAATAGAGCTACTGATGCTGAATATGGTGCAATTTATGCTAACCAGGAAGAAATTTTATATTGGTGTTATTATGGAAAAGAATTCGTAACCAAGTTAATAAAACTATAAAAAATGGTAAAGTTGGTGAGAAAAAAGTGAAAGGAATTATTTATGATAAAATATTAGAAGATCTTTCTATTCTCCATAAAAAGAAATCTGAAGATACATGTTTACAACTTCCAGAAATTTCATGTAAATACTTGCAATGGAAAATCAAGAAAGCTGTAAAAATATACAAGTTATTTGAAAATTTAGGTATAGATAAAATTAAATATATCACAACTTATAGTGCCAATTCTATCTCAGAGTTAACTAATGAAAAATTAAATATATCACAACTTATAGTGCCAATTCTATCTCGAAGTTAACTAATGATAAAATTAAAGAAATTATAGATAGTTTCTCCAAGCAGGAAGACAAGTCCCCAACTTCTGAATTTCAGTCAGAGATTCCTGTCAAAATTCTATTACCAATTCTTCCAACTTAGAAACACCTGTCTTTTCTATCTTATTGTCTAATACATCTAATTCAGAAGATATAATAAGTGAAGATAACAAATCTTTATCGGAAACTAAGATAAGTGTATTATCAGAAGTTATTCAAGATTCCAATTCATCAGAGACTGATATACAAGTAAGTGTGCCTAACTCATGGAGTAAGAATGCTATCACATCTATAGTTGCTGTTCAAACTAGATATGGAAAGTTTCAAATTCCAAACTTATTTGGACTATATTTTGTCCCAAATTCCAATTTATATTATTTAAGACAACCCAATCCCATATATGTTTCAAATCCTATATATATTTTATTAAAAACAGTTGGCCAATAAAATTTTAATTAACTAGAAAAATAACAAAAGTAATGTAAAAAATTTATGTGAAAAAAATAAAAAAAAATTTATTCTAAATCTGTATTATCTAACATTGTATCAATATCAAATTCTGTTGTTTTATTATTAATTTCTTTTTCCTTTTCTTGATTAAAACCTTCAAAATTATCTATAATAGAATTAATATAAACAATAGTTTCAAGTATTAAATTTGTATTACTAAAAGATAAATTTATTTTAATGTTGATATTGTAGTTTCTAATTTGTCTTCATTTTTTTCATATATAAATATATCAGATTTAATAAACATTGCATAAACCATATCAGTTATTATACTTTTTATCTTTTCATTAGATATTTCTTGTTCAATAAAATTAAGTTCACTAGTTGTATTTGAAATATAAAAAGAATGTATTTGTGTTATAGCACTTAAATAATTAATATTTAATCTATAAAAATTATAAAGATTAATTTAAAAAATTAAAAAAAAAATTAAGTTATATAAAATAAATTTACCTGGTTTGATGTTTTTGAGTTATATAATTAAGAATAGAAAAATCTTATTTATAAGATACTTAATAAGAAACTATAGCTAAAATTATTTTTTTTCCCATAGTCAAACAAGTACATACTGTTTATTGAATCTTTTCAGAAAACAAATAATATATAATACATTGTATTACATAAACTATTCTACTGCCTTGAACACTCATCTTAGACAAATATTTCTAGGTGTGACTTTGGAAATGAAAAAGATTGCTCTTTTTTCTATTTATCTACCTATGGAGTTTGATATTAAAGATTATTGTCTGCAGTTCATCACTACAGTTGGAACTATAGCTAAAATTATTAATATTAATTTTTAAATATAATTATTTTTTTAATTGATAGAATTCTATCAACTTTGTAAAGAAAAATTATGAAAATTAAATAAAATATCATAAGATTCTTTTTGTTGTTTATAAGAAGTCATTTGATTTAAAAGTTAAGAACTACTATATTTACTTCCTTTCATTTTTATTCAAAGTAAAAGGGCAGTATAACAAATTTTACAAAAAACACCTGATTGTAATTCTTTTGCTAATAAATATAAATAAAAATATTATTAATATTATTATATTTATATTAATATAATAAGTAAATAAAAATTTTATTTTTTATTTTTTTATTTTTAGAAAGTGAATGAATATTCAATGCTATGGTTTTTATTGAATTATTATATTCATCGCCATATATTTGCGATCTTATACATGCCAATATTACTACTAACTATAAGTTTAACTGTAACCAATCCACCTTCTATAAATAAAAATATTATTATTATTAATATATTTATATTAATATAATAAATAAAAGAAAAAGATCTATATCAAATTCTATTTATTGACTATTATATATATTGATATACTGTATATTTTTTTTAAAATTCAAGTTTTATATATTTGGAAGTTCTTAAATTGCTTGAGCCATTTTTAATAATTCAATAAATACTAATGCTAATGTTGCAGTTTTATATTTAACATCTTTCAAAGCTTGTTTGGAAGAATTTAATATATTTCAAAGTTGTACAATATTAATTCAAAATTGTTGATTGTTAATAATTGCTTTGATTTCTTTAGCTTTATTAAAAATTTCTAATTAATTTTAAGAATCTTTTAAATAAATATTAATAAAAATTTAAAAAAGTTTATTTTATAATAAAATATAATAACAATAATAATAACTGCTTTAATTAGGGCTCCGAAAAGTATCGAACTGATACTGAAGTAGTATCGAAATGGTACCGATCTATAGTAAATTTAATATATAGGTTGTGACCCACTTATATAAATTTATAATAAATTTAAGTATAGAACTGGTATCAAACTGGTATCGAAGTGGTATTGTTAGAAGCCTTAGCTTTAATTGCAATTTCATATCTTAAAATTAATTTTGTATAATCTTATGCTGTTAACTAACATGTTTTAATTGATATTTTAATCTTTCACCTGCTATAAAATTTTAATTAATTATTTTCTATGAGCTGCACTTGCATAGTATGCCATTTTAAATAATTAATTATTTTTTGATATTTTGATAAAGTATTTTTAGCAAATTTTATATTAATAATATTTGATATAATTAAATTTATTAAATAAGCAATATATCAAATTAATATAATTGAAGGATATTGTAATTAATTAATTTGTTACTAATTGCATTGTTGCTTCTCTATTTGTAACAATAGTTATAAATTTTGTTATTCCAATCTCATTAATAATTTCTTCAATCTTGCTAACATTAAATTTTCCAGTATAAATTTGATTTAATACATTAAAAATAAAATATATATGCTATTTTCATTAAGGAGTAATAAGTATAATAGTATATATTGAATGCACATATTGACCTATTAATAGTTATATTTAAAACAAATAAATATTTAAATGTTATTTAAATATTATTTAATAAAATATAAAGATAAAATTCTTATCTAAAATTAAATTTTTTGCATTTTTTAACTCTTGTTTTATTTTTAATAATATTTTTACAATTTCATAATCAAGAATTGTTTCTAATAATATTGTTTTTTCAGGCAAATCATAATTATAATATAAAGATTTACAAAATCTTAAAAAAAGAATAATTAACCATATGAAAAGAAATTCTACAATAGGTAAAAAATTGAATTAATATTGTATAATATTGAGCTATTTTGCTTTTATCAATCAAAATATTATTATTAAGTTGTTCTATTTCATTATTTATATTTCTTTTACAAGTTATTAATAATGATTTGCCTCTTATACTTTCAAGGGTTTCAATTTGAATATTTGAAAAACTTTGTATAAAGATGTATAAAATGGTTTTTCATTTGTATAGGTTTTTTTTTGCTTCTAAATTTTGTTACAATAGTTATATTTAATATCAAAATAAATATCATTGGATTTTTTAATTTCAATAAAGTATTTTTAAATAGTAAACTTAGGATGACCACCTTTGTTTTTACTATTTGAAACAAAATTTAAGCTTTATAATTATATATCTTTAGTAATAGTCTCATTATTAAAATTAAATTAAATATTTTAAATTTATTAAGAATAATAGTTAAAAAAAATTAATATTAGATAAAATTCATCTTATATAACTAATTTTATAAATTATATTATAATTAATCTTACAAATTATAATATAACTAATCTTATAAATTATATTGTAACTATTTTTAAACTTTTTTTTGATAATTATTATATAAAAAATATAAACTTTCTATTTAATAGTGGTTATTCTATAATAAAACCATATTAAAATAAAAATATTTTATAAATTTGACTTTTTTACTATATAGTTTAAACCTTTATTCCAAATAATACAAATATAGTTAATACCAAATTATGTTTCAAAGTTTCAAACCTTAAATGTTTAGACAGCAACTATAGCTTTAATTATTGCTTTAATCAAATTAATAAAATCTATAGTAGAGAAGATTTGATCAATTATATCATAAACCAGTTCAATGATTTGCTATATTTAAAAAATTGGTCTGAGGTTACTGTCTGGATAAAGAATTTGATTGATTGAATTTATAATTTAATTGATTTGTTCTTAGATTTTAAAACAAATAATTATATGTCCAATGTTTTTAGTACAAAATTTGTATCTTGGAAATACACACCCCTACGGTAAATTACCGGGATTTTCACGTGAGTCGACGAACGATCGTTTTTTTTTTTTTTTTTTTTTTTTTTTTTTTTTTTTAATTTTATTTAACTTTCATTAATTTATGTACAGTCAGCAAAAAAATAAAATAAACTATAATGATCATAATTTATTTT
>CAJVPV010001709.1:0-14939 GCA_910591835.1 Acaulospora morrowiae | reverse complement strand
TATTAGTCAAGTAGTTGCTGTAGGCAAGCTAGCATTTAACTTATTGCAATAGCGTATGAGAGATGTTGTTTCTTTCATGATGTATATCTTGATATATACAAATCAAATAAAGAAATGATGTTTACCTACAAAAAAAAAAAAAAAAAAAAAGATTATGACATAATAATTTAAATTAATTTTTTAAAAACATTACTAATAAAAATTCTTATATTCAATAAATAGTAATAAAAATTTTGATAAAAATAATTTAGTGCCAGTTTTTTTTGTCCCATGCTGTATATTGCTAATATTGAAAAAATTGCCATTTAAAGTTTACATAATGCATAGGGGTCTTATTGATATTAAAACACGCAATATTCATTAGGTCACCAAGTGTTGACAGATTGGATATTTTATCACTGAGCTTATTTATCAGAAATTTGATTCAATATTTGATATGTTTAGATACAGGTTTAGTTTCTTTTCGAACAAAGGCATTGAAGTTCTAAGATACGTGATAATATAGTGTAACGGTGGGAAACGGCGAGTCTGTCGCTTGTACGCAGGTCTTGTCGCGGCACGTCACACCACAGCTAAGTAGGCCCACTTTGCACTATTTAGCTATATGGTTCGTGTCGTCACTAACACTTCTTTCTTCTGGTCTTGTAGGCGAAAGAGGCGATTGGATTTGGTCGATCTTCGTCCGTCGGTCACGTGATCACGAACGAAGCGAAACTATAACACCAAGTTATAGAACACACGGGGTTTATCACACAGATAAAGGTTTCAATTATGTAATGAGCATACTTGCTGCTTTATTATTAAGAGAGTTGGGTACATTTATACATATTTTCATTATCCCAATTATCCCAATTATCCTAATTATTCTCTTTATCCCGATTATCCTAATTATCCTTTTTATCCTGATTATCCTCTTTATCCCACCTGTTTTATGTCGCGATACCCGATATAGCATCGCGTGATGAATCACCCCTTATTCCCCTATAACAATAGGATCTTAGTATTCTGAATTAAGTATGGGAGACATTATGTAACTCACAATCACTTGTCCTATCGATTTCGGTCTTTTTCTTTTACTCTCTAAAAGCTTCTATTCAGATATCTAAAAAACGTGTATAAAAAGAATAGAAAGTATCTAATAAAAATAGAGAATTCGGTCAAGTCAAATCCGCCTCTTTTGAGTTTTAATTGGTAGCTAAAGTGACGATTACGCGAATTCTGTTCCGGTTAGTCGATAGCCTGTCACACTGTACAAATTAAAATTTGACACTGTATACGTAAGTACAGTACTGTAGAGTTGAATACAGTATTGATCAACAGATTTATACGCTCATTAAACTTTATCAGAATCGAACCAGGGTCATTTCAGTACTATCGGAAATCATCAGAGATGGAAAAGGTATTAGGAGCATATAATATTGGATATTGTTATCAAAATGGAATTGGAGTTAAAAAGGATGAACATAAGGCATTTGAATATTATCAAAAATCAGCAGAGATGGGTGATGCGTTAGGTACAAATAATGTTGGTTATTATTATCAAAACGGAATTGGAGTTGAAAAGGATGAACATAAGGCATTCGAATATTATCAAAAATCAGCAGAGATGGGTAATGTATTAGGAACATATAATGTTGGATATTGTTATCGAAATGGAATTGGAGTGGAAAAGGATGAACATAAGGCATTTGAATATTATCAAAAATCAGCCGAGATGGGTCATGCGTTAGGTACAAATAATGTTGGATATTGTTATCAAAATGGAATTGGAGTTGAAAAGAATGAACATAAGGCATTTGAATATTATCAAAAATCAGCGGAGATGAGTCATAAAGAAGGAGCATATAATGTTGGTTATTGTTATCGAAATGGAATTGGAGTTAAAAAGGATGAACATAAGGCATTCAAATATTATAAAAAATCAGCAAAGAAGGGTCATGCGTTAGGTACAAATAATGTTGGTTATTTTTATCAAAATGGAATTGGTGTTAAAAAGGATGAACGTAAGGCATTCAAATATTTTCAGAAATCAGCCGAGATGGGTCATGAATCGGGAAAATATAATGTTGGTTATTGTTATAAAAATGGAATTGGAGTTGAAAAGAATGAACATAAGGCATTCGAATATTTTCAAAAATCAGCCGAGATGGGTCATGCGTTAGGTACAAATAATGTTGGATATTGTTATCAAGATGGAATAGGAGTTAAAAAGGATGAACATAAAGCATTTGAATATTATCAAAAATCAGCCGAGATGGGTAATGTATTAGGAACATATAATGTTGGATATTGTTATTATGAAGGAATTGGAGTTGAAAAGGATGAACATAAGGCATTCGAATATTATCAAAAATCAGCAGAGATGGGTCATGCGTTAGGTACAAATAATGTCGGTTATTGTTATCAAAATGGAATTGGAGTTAAAAAGGATGAACATAAGACATTTGAATATTATAAAAAATCAGCCGAGATGGGGAGTTCTGACGGCGTATTTCAAGTTGGCATTTGTTATGGAAATGGAATCGGAGTTGAAAAGGATGAACATAAGGCATTTGAATATTTTCAAAAATCAGCCGAGATGGGTCATGCTTTAGGTACAAATAATGTTGGTTATTGTTATCAAAATGGAATTGGGGTTGAAAAGGATGAATATAAGTCATTCGAATATTGTCAAAAATCAGCAGAGATGGGTCTTGCATCGGGAATATATAATGTTGGATATTGTTATCAAAATGGAATTGGAGTTGAAAAGAATGAACACAAGGCATTTGAATATTATCAAAAATCAGCGGAGATGAGTCATAAAGAAGGAACATATAATGTTAGTTATTGTTATCAAAATGGAATTGGAGTTAAAAAGGATGAACATAAGGCATTCGAATATTATCAAAAATCAGCAGAGATGGGTAATGTATTGGGAACATGTAATGTTGGTAATTGTTATCAAAATGGAATTGGAGTTAAAAAGGATGGACATAAGGCATTCGAATATTATCAAAAATCAGCCGAGATGGGTCATGCGTTAGGTACAAATAATGTTGGTTATTGTTATCAAAATGAAATTGGAGTTGAAAATCATGGACATAAGGCATTTGAATATTTTCAAAAATCTGCAGAGATGGGTGATGTACACTGACTCAAAAAATTGTTCCAATAATTAAAACATTTTTTGTTTATAGGGTATATCTTTTGAGCGACTGATTTAAAAAAGCAATAAGTTTAAAAACAGACGCATATTCATTCGACCTTTTAAATAGTATATAATTGATTCAAGTTATAATTATCAGTTTTAGAAATAGTTAATTAAAGTTTATAAATACATTGATACAATTTTTTGGGTAATAATGATTTATTAAATATTTTACTATTAATTGAGTAATAATTTATATTTTTTAGAAATATATATAAAGAAATTAATTTATTTTTTTTATTGCTTGAGTATTATTTTTTAAATAATGAAATTCCTTTCTAAGAAAAAACATAATGATGTTATTTCTTTGATTTATTATGACTTATCTGCAAGAAAAATTGCTATGCAACTTGGTATCAGTAATAGTAATGTATCAAGAATCTGTCAAAATATGTCCTAACATCTCAAAATCTCTTGCTTGCCATCTATCTTCTTTAAATCAACAACAAGAATGTTATATTGTGTGTTTAATTTGCTCAGGACAAGTATATACAGATGTAAATGTTCAAAAGTATCTTAAAACATATCATGGCATTAATATTACAGCACAGATAATTTGTAATATATTTAAAAAAATGTGTTGATATCAATTACCAAAAAGAAAAGGTCTTTTCTTAAACCACATAATAAAAAACAATGGTTGGATTTTGCAAAAAAATACAAAAACTGGATGATTGAAAATTGAAGAAAAGTTATCTTTTCAGATGAAACTAAAATTAATCATTTTGAATCAGATGGTCAAAAATGGGACTGGAAAAAAAACAAATTTATTTCTTCAAAGCAATCATGTGATGCCAACTGTGACATATGGTGAAAAGTTATTAATGGTTTGGGAATATATAACAGCAAAAGGAATAGGAAACTTAGTTTGTATAATAATTATTATGGATGCTAAATTGTATTGCAATATTTTAAATGAAAATCTTTTAGGTACAATAGAATGATATAGATTAAATAATAAAAATATTATCTTTCAGCATGATAATTGCTCAAAGCATTTAGCAAAAAAAATTCAAAAAAAAATTAAAAGATAATGAAATTAGAGTTTTATATTGGCTATCACAATTGCCAGATTTGAACACAATGGAACCTCTATGGAGATATTTAAAAAAAAAGCTTTCAGGTTATACTGTATAAATGTATCTAATAGTATGAATGATCTTTGGGAACAAGTTGAACAAGAATAGAATAAAATTTCTACAAAGAAATGTATGGAACTTATTGATAGTATGCCAAAAGAATTACAGCTGTAATTAAAGCAAAGGAAAGATATACAGATTATTAAATTTATAAATTAAATTTGAAAAAAAATTGTACTGATAAACATGATAATTTAATAATTTAATTTTTAATAATGTTATTGATTAATAATATTAAATAAAATATCATTAAAAAGATATAATAGTAGTGTTTTAAATAGTTATATTTTTAGTTTTTTTAACCAGTTGTTTAAAAGTTATAAACTATAAATTAAAAAATTTATAAACATCAAGTCAATTTATTGTAAGTGGAATGTATGTCGTTGCTGGATTCTATAGAAACGGAATAGGGGTTGCGAGGAACTTGCAAATGGCCACGTATTGGTATCAGATGTAAGTAGTTATTTAATATATGTATGTATAAACAATTAAGGAAAGAAATCAATTATTAATTAAATATAAAGAAGGTTCTATGCTATTAGTTATCCTATTTATTCATAATCTAATGGTTTATTCATTTAGTTTCGAATGAATCAGTACTTAAAAACTCAGATATTAACAATGAACTTAAAAAAATGTTTTCCGAAAGCAAATATCCGTTACTTTGGATTCCTTACAATGAATTTAGAGGCGTTACGAAGAAAGGGCACGAGGCATTTGCAACAGTGTTTCATGCCTTTTGGGGGACTAGAGGTGTTGCACTTAAATTACTTCACGGATCAAGAGACAATCATAAGGAGTTTATAAAAGAGGTAATTTTATTCAAATATTAGATGTTATACTATTTCAAATTTCACTAATCTCTTTCTTATGTTAAAGCCAAAAGCATATTGCGATATTGGATATAAAAACTCCACTAGAGACGAAATCTCTAAGATTTTATTATCGTTACTAAATATGCAGTAATGGGTTCTTTGCTTAGTAACCTTCATTTAGTGGCACAAACATTGTGGAATGATAAGTTAAGATTGTTAATTAGTATTGCTTCTGATCTTGAAATAATTCATTCACAAAATCTTATTCATCGAGATTTACATAGTGGTAATATACTACTAGAAAAACTGTATAGTACATATATTGCAGATTTAGGTCTTTCAATATTGACAGATACAGAATCTGAAGAAATTTTGGGGGGTTTACCATACATTGCTACTGAAGTTCTTTGGGGCTTACAATATACCTTAACATCAGATATTTACTCATTTGGCATAATTATGTTGGAAGTATCTTCTGGAAAAGCTGTTACTTTTAATCAAGAATTCCGAGTCCAATTTCAAATTCAAGTATGTAATAAGTTTCGACCAACTATTATTGAAGAGTTATATAGACCTTATGAAAAGATGTTGGAATGGAAATCCAAAGAATCGTCCACTTGCCGAAGAAATTTGCAGAACTTTTATAGAATGGCAAAATGATGCAAAAATTTTAGCCGAATTAATCAAGTTTAATAAAATATTAGAAAATAAGGAAAATTCGTACGTACAAACACACGTAGAAAAAATTTATGCAAGTGAATTTATTCCTTATACCAAATCGGTTTGCTACGGTAAATAATATTACATTATTTCTTTCTATTTTATTTAGAACGTATTAAATTGACTCTGCTTATACTGTATATTACAGATAGCAAACTAAACGATTTAATTATTAAACAATAATCAGTCCTTAGAGTATGTGATACGGTCTCTATCTTTAGATGTTGTGGGAACAATAGGGATGGGAACGCGATATTGAGGCGCGTCGCGTAACAATAGTGTCGTTGATGGTGGAATGATGTAATAGTTGATAATAGCATGTAATGGGTGGACGCGTCGATAAGACATATAAATGAGATAGTTTTATTTAGTTTGTAGAGTTTGTTGAAGTCAGGTTAGAATTTTGGAACGCGCTTTTCAATGCGATTCTACTTCGCACAGTAACATTTATGCTCCCTAAAGTATAAATTAATGCCAACACTACAGTAAAGTAAACGACTTTAAGAGAAGAGACTGAGTTACCTTTGCCCCGTGTAGAGAGTGACACTTGTAATCTTGAGACGCGCCTGGGAAAGACGGTCAATAAGAGATTAGCAAGTGTACGAAAGTCGGCCAAACAGTAACCGCCTCAGCGTTAAAGCCTTTATTTGGTGCCGAAATCCAAGCGTTCGGATCATCGTCACGCGAGAAGAAGCCGAAGTTAGTGACGGACCCGCCGGTGACAATTCGAAGGCAGACGGGATTTATCTACTTTGATAAATAGTATACAGTACTGCACTTATAAGTAATATGTTACCATATATTTCACAATATGCGTGTTCTAAATCAAATCATTAATTCGTCTTTCAAGAGTCAGAATCTTAAGTTTGATTCACTTGTTTATTTTATTGGTATTCTTTTTTTAAAAAATAAATTAAATAAGCTCCATCGATTGTGCCCTAGGGCCGTTTACATGATTCCTCGTTTCCTGGCATATTCATGATACAAATAATCAATATCAGCATTCGGAGCGTATATATTTTATTATAGAATATTTAATAATTAAATAAAATCATTACTACGCATTACCATATAGTCAAAAAATAAAGAAAAAGGTTTTTAATTTTAAAATATTATGTACATTATATAAAGGGATAACGGTTCCTATTAGAATTTTTTATAGTAATTATGATGTCTTCCTCAACTTTCACTTGGTCACTGATGACCAATAGACATTAATAAAAATTTTGTAACGTAACGAATTTAAGAAATTGTAAATAACAATGCAACAGATAATATTTTTCTAATGTAAAAATAACTTCTAAAGAATAACCATCTATTTACTTTCGTTTTCACTTTTCTTGTTTAATTAATCAATTTGATTATTTTTCAAAATTTTTATCTAACCAATTTTTTTTTATTAACCTTCCGACAATTTTTTAACCTTATAAGAAAAATGTTGTCGTGATATTCTTTATGTACAGTCGCCTCCAAAAGTAATGCCCGATTTTATTTATTTATTTATAGTATTTAAAAAAAAAATCTATTTAATTAATATTTTGTTGATTTGCCATTTGCTTCCAATACTACATTGATTCTATTAGGCATTGAAGTAATAATATTTTCAAAAATATTAATATCAAATTTTTCCCATTCTTCTTGTAGCGCGATTTTAAGTTCATCTACTGTTTTTGGAAAATTTTTATGTTTTTGGATATTATCTCTTAATAATTTCCAAATATTCTCTATTGGATTCAAGTCTGGAGAATTTGCTGGCCAATCCATAGTTTTAATTTTCTTATTATTTAACCATTTTTCAATTACTTTTGCTGTATGAATTGATGCATTATCTTGTTGAAATGTTATAACTTTGTGTGTTGATGCTCTAACTATATGTAAAAATGGTAATAAATTTTTTTTTAAATTTCATTATAACTATTTGCAGTTATGTTTTTTTTATCTTTTTCCTTATATTCATCAGTAAATATTAATGGTCCCTTTAATTTTCCAGCAAAGCATGCCCAAATCATTACTGATTTTCTACCACTTTTAAAAGTGGGTACCAAACATTCAGTTTTAAATCTTTCACCCGAATATCTCCAAATTCTTAATTGCCAGGATTGTTTTCCAATTTAAACACTTGCTTCATCTGAAAAATTGATTCTTTTCCATTCACTAATAGTCTTATCTTTATTTTCATTGCATCATTTAATATGAGCTTCAATATTTTTTTCTGAAATAAATGGTTTTTTTGCTGCAATACATGAATAAAGTCCAATATTTTTTAATATTCTTCTAGCGGTTGTTAAGCTACAGGTAAGACCCATCTTATTAATAATTTCACTTAATGGTTTGTGTTGATTTTTAGTGATTTCATGAATAAGTTCCCTTTTTTCTTGATCATTAAGAAGTGATGGTCTTCCTGAACATGAAAAATTTTCAATCTTTCCTGTTTTTTTATACTTGGTAATGAAGCAATGTATAGTGGTGGGATCATGTCCTATCTTTTGTGCAATTTTATTGGCATTTAGAGTCTCTGCATATGCTAGAATTTTTTCTTTATTGATATCTGTTAATTGTGTTCGAATAGACATTTTTTAAACGTGAATCTCTTCTTTTTTTGAAAATTTAACATGTTTTGGGGTAAATATAAAAAAGTTTATTTATACATCTTAAGTATTTATAAATCCGTTTTTTAGAATAAACAATAAATAAAATATTAGATCAGCAGTAAATTTAACTTTTTTTAGTAATAAACTCAGACTGAATGCTACTATATAAATAATATTTTAAATCAGGCATTACTTTCGAAGGTGACTATACTTTATTTTCTATTTAACATATTTTTAATTTTTTCAACAGACACTTTGTAATATCTGAAAAAATTATTTATATTGGACACTGGTCGAACTACTCTTCTAGGTAATAACACAAGAATTATATATAAATAAAAAATATATACCCCTCCTCTTAAGATCAATAATGCTCTTTTGTTATTTTTATTATTAATTGATGTATAAAACAATCAAATCAATAAATTGATTAACAAGTTAAATGATTATTTCTCAAAACCTATAAACCTTTGTCTCCTAATAACATTTATGTGTGCAAAAAAAACTAGAATCATATATTTACTATAATTCAATAATAAATTAAATAAATTTATATAAAACTTTATAAATAAGTTCTTTAATATCTTATTAATAAGTTTGTTATAAGTTATATATATAAATATAATAATAGGATTTTTTTTATTTTATCTTTAAATATAACAAATGATAAAAAAAAATTAATTTAAAAAAAAAAACTCTTTCTTGATTAACCTGCATCTGAAAAAAAATACCAAAAAAGGAAACCAAAAATTTTTTCATCAAAAAAAACATTAAAGGACCCTGGAGGGTCTTCCTCATCTCCCAAGGGTCAGTCCATCGAACCAACCCACACTCTACTAGATGTCCTCATCACTGATGTCAACAAAGGCCTTGCTGTAATCTTCCACAAAAACAACAGTACCAATGTTGTATATACTACCCCTCCCATTACCAATAATTGCCTCCCAAAATTTGAAAACTCTTCCAAAGCATGGCTAACACCAGTATGTCTTCAAGAAGATGGCCATGAAGTCCTCAAAGTAATTTCAGTCTCCTTCAAAGTACACAAAAAAAGGCTTGGAAATCATTACACTGAAGTCAAAACCAGCATTTTAAACCCTATGTCTTTGGAAACAATGAACTCTTTTTTCGAATATCGACACATTTTCTGCCTATTCGACAGTGATAAAGAAGGAATCATGAAAGCACTAATCAAACAGAAATTCACCTACAGGCTTTATGTCTCTTGAAACAAAATTGATATCAACATCGACGAAGCAGTCAAAACCTTCTCCTTGGAGCGAAAAACTAAAATACCAATACCCCCTCCAAACACTCCTGCCCTAATTGAGGAAAGGATCATTAACAATAGCATGCAGCTTGATTGTGAAGATGAAACAACATATGCAAGTACCTCTGAGCACAATCCCAATCAGTTCAGCCCTCATGCAGTGCCCCTGAACACAGCAATAATCAATCCAATATCAGTGCAACATCAAATGAAAATCTCACAGTACAACACATCACCCAAAGCCACAGTATGCCCAGCCATTACCAACCACAAGAACCAGGACAACCAGCCACAACAAACATGGAAATTGATGAACACCCCTCTCCAACCCAATCAGTGGAAACCCTGGAATCCCTTTTCACCTCCTGGGCTGACGAAACTAACAAAGTGCTAGAAGCCCCTCAAAACATTAATAATACTAATACTCCCGATATCAGAGATACTAACCAATCCATTGAACAAGAAAAAATCCTAGAACTATGCGAGAAAATCAATAATTGTGATAGAGATGCCAAATCAATTGTCAGTCTCTTCCTTAAAATCAAAAGCAAATCACCAGGCACACCAAAAACTTCTCTTAAAGACATATTCTCCAAAATTAAGCACAGAGACCATGACTTCTTTAGGACATTCGCAAAAGATAAACTAATCAAGGGTCAACATCAGAAAGAATACAAAAAGCTTGAAAAACAGTTTCACACCAACTACTGTCAGGCCAATAATTTGGGATATATCACCTGAACTAACAGAAACAAGATTAAAAAAATTATTAACAAAGCACTCTTTATTGCTTATCTCAGATCAACTGACCTCATACTTCTCAAGTACTGGCAAGTAGTTCAGTTACTAGAATACAGATTCAATTTCTTCCTTGACCCCTCTCTCCAGAAAATTGACTATCAGAAACTTTACGAAATATGCAAAAAGCATATTCAAAAAGACCTACCAGTACTACCAGATAACCCCAAGACATCCCAACCTCAATCAAAATCAGAATTCCCAAAAGTATTCCGATTATCTCAAGAAATGACACAAGCAAGGTCGCAGGCAGCCTTAGGGCCTTCTACAATTTTAACACTTTATCTACTGTTATCCTCAACAGCGAGTCTGTCGCCAATCCGGACCAAGACTCGTGCTACGTTGGGTGAGTGGATCTGTGTCGCTGGCGATATCAAAGGTACGTGTGGTGATAATTATCTTAATCTTTCCTTTGGTTTAATTAGTCTCCTCTTCTGATCTCCCCTGTCAAACTATAGGGCGGCGGATCCTCTCTAGGACGACTAAAAAACAAATAAGGTAAGTTTATTAATTATCGTTGCACTGGTACAAGCAGTTGGGTTTTGCAAAAGTAGTATTTTATTAATTGCTTCTTTTTTTTTCTTTCTATTCTGGGTACATTGGCTATTTATACTATCGCGACGTGTCTTTCTAATCTATCGTCGCGTCATGCAAAATTACTAAACTTCTACAAACTCGGCGCTCATCAATCATGCATGATTAATGCATGATCGATGCCCCATGCGGTACCGTGCCGGGCCCCACATGTCGCGTCATGCCCCCTATTACAATTTTTATATTAACACTACCTCATACTTCATCAAAAGACCCAACCTACCTGACAAATCTGAAGATCTCTTACCAGAATTTGCTAACTGGTTTTCTTTGGTGAAGAGATACGAACTCGCAGACCTCAAATTCCGTATTGACAAACTTAGAGAGCACTACTATATTTCCAACAAATTACCAGAGTCTTACTTCGACCTTACTCCACCAAAGAAACATCTCTCCCCTTCATACAGAGATCTGCTACCTAATCTTGCCAAACACTTCCCAGTTGTCAATACTATAGAAGAATTCAAGAAAGGAGTTCAGCTCTTAAGAGAAAATAATTATGTGGTCAAATGTCTTCCTTTAGACTATATCAAAGTAAAGTGGCCACTTCCTCCTTCACACTGGTACAGTAAAAACAACTCTATTCTTCTTCCAGCCACCACGCAAGAGGAAGCAGACAATCTCATTGAAGACCTAAAGAACAAATTCCACATCAAACTTCCTCTAGGCCCAGAATGGATCAAGGACAACCTTAGCCAATCAAATAATTCCAAGATACTAGAGAACTTCACAATAATTGAAACAGAACTTGACATCACTAAAGAACAACTAAATAAAGACTCTTCAGAATTCAAACAAACAATTACAAAAATTAAAAATAAATACTTTGGAGAGATTCCTAGAGACTGGATCACACCTTTCCTCCCTGATCTGCCAGACATCACAGAAGCCAACAAAATCCTGAAAGATAACAATACCAACCTGTCCCTTTCACTTACTGATGACCTACAACTGAATAACAACATTAAAATTCTTGGCAACTACTTCCACTTCGAAAAACTTCCACCCGAATATATAATTGAACCTGAGTCACCCAAACCAGCACTGGCTCTTCTCCCTAACCTAATCTAATGACAGATACAACTCAGACCAACTCCTAACATTCCCTAAACAACATATACATGTTGCTGAAATTTGTAGATCCTTGACGCAATTGACACAATTATTTGACGCAATTAATTGAGTCACTATTAAAACATATAAATAATTGAGTCATAACACAATTATTTTTGAGGATTTTGGAAATTGAGTCAACAGCAAAATAATTTACGCCACATATATAAAACAATACACATACTTCCCTCAAAAACCTTATCAACATTATCACCCTTAACGTCAGAGATCTTATACAAAGAGGAAAGCTCAATGAACTTACCAGAGCAATGAAAAGTGAAAAAAGTATCTTATGTGTCATAGAAACAAAAGCTCAATATTCAATATTTTACCAAAAACATCGAACAACAATACAATTATTTCAAGTTATTCAAGTACTTCAACAACCAACGGTGCATGCATCATCACAACCAGAGCAATTGCCACATATATATTCAAAACTTTTTCAACAAATGAGTACTGGTGCGCAGTACATCTCAAGTTCAAGCCCAAAGTCAATATCATGATAGTATCCTGCTATTTACCACATGAGAGAACAGCAAGAAAGATAGCAGTATTATCACTAAGAAGCTTTATTCAACAGCACCACAAGAAACATATCATAATCACAAGGGATTTCAACTCTTATCCTAAATCAGCCCCCTCAATAAACACATATTTCCCCTCCTTCAAAATAACATATATAGGTACCTTATCAACTTTGTTGATATCGCAAAGGCCTTGAACAAAGAACACTTCTATACACACATAACAACCACCAGCGCTTCAAGAATTGATTAAATCTGAATCACCAGAAATCTCACCAGCAAAATTCTCTGCTACAAGGTCTCAGAACAACAGACCATATCAACAGACCACAAACAAATAGATGTAGTACTAGATTGGTTCGAATATAAGCCAAGCAGAATATCCTTTTCAACAAAAACTTATCAGTTTTATAAAGCGAGTAAAGAACAGATACAAGCAATGCAAGAAGAAATAGAAATAAATTGTACTGCTATGTCCAATCCATCCTGGGAATCATTAAATACAATTATCAAAAATGTCATGAATAACAATATATCAAGAAGAAGTCAAACTATTGCAACAAAGAAGTTAAATCCATTGAAACACTATAAGAACATGATCAAATTTCTCAAAAAAGCTATTAATCTAGTAATGGCAAATAGAAAGCCCAACAAACTTCATCTGATCGCAGCTAGCGCACACAAAGCCTTATTTAACAAACTATCATCTCTCGTCTCCCTCAAGAAAACCTTCAAAATTCTTCTAAAAGAAAAAGTTACAAAGGCCAATGAGATCATCCTAGACAAAATTCAAAAGAATGTTCAAGAGAACTACACTAAATTCTGGTTCAAGCCTAAAAATGTACTCAAGAAGGCCCTTGGAAACCTCAAGCCAGCTTTAGACCTCTCAATCCTCTTTGATGAAGACCAACTTCAAGATGACCCAGACAAACTCATAGAGATCATTACTAATCACTTTAAAACCACTCTAGCAACAAGTCAATTTGTTTTAAGCGATGAATGGTAACAAGAATACCTGCCTAAAAAAGATCTCTCAAATAAAGTATTCAAAAGTATCCATAAAGAAATCACAGTAAAAGAAATCAATCAAGTACTTATAGAACTTCCTAACCAGAAAGCCCCAGGACTAACACATATACTATATGAAGCCTGGATCAATATTGGATCAATAGCAAAACAAAAACTCAAAAACCTTTTTAACAAAGCACTATCGAATAATCAAATCCCAAAATTTTGGAAACAGTTGGCAATTACTTTATTATCCAAAAAGATCATCTGGTCACATAAACTAGCTAATACATGTTCTATCTCTCTTCTAGAAACAAGTAGAAAGATATTCACAAAGATACTAAATAACAGGCTATCAACTATTATCTCAAAGCACAACATCTTATCAGAATACAATTTCGCTGGACTAAAAAACCAAAGCATAATGGAACCAATCTCAATTGCCTTTTCAGAAATTGAGACAACAAACAACCTCAATAAAGAGATCTGGATGGCATCATTCAACATATCCAAAGCATTTGATTCAGTAAACCTTTCCAGTCTGGAATTAGCAATAAAAAGAATTAAATCCCAAATCAAATCATCCAGTTAATTCTTGATTTGCTCAGAAAAAGGGAACTCAAAATCATCACATATTACAAACTCACAGACCCACTTGAAGTTAACAAGGGAATCGATCAAGGAGAAACTCTCGCACCACTGCTATAGACCATCTTTTATGACCCAATGGTCTGCGTAGTTATCAAAGACTCTACCAACAGATTAACTATCCTAACATATATTGACGACATTGCAATCATCAGCAAAAACATGTGTACCTTACAAAGTGCCACCAATACTTTCTGTTCCTTTCTAACTTTAAACTTAATCAAGTATAACAAAAGTAAAACAGAACTTATCATGAACTTGAAATCCAAAAATGACCAAAGAAACCAAGTTCTCACAGTTGAAGATACACCAGTCTCATCCAAACTATACAACGAGTTAATTAAATACCTCGGAATCTACTTATCTAGAAAATTCTCATCTATTGCAACAAAAAATTATCTTAAAAAGAAGGTCTCAAACTTTTCTAAAGCGATTGCTAACAAAAAAGAATGGAATGGTCTAATCACAAGACAGGCCTCTCATTGGATAATACCAGCACAAATTGAGTATGCCACCCAAGTATCAA
>CAJVPV010001708.1:0-14941 GCA_910591835.1 Acaulospora morrowiae | reverse complement strand
AAACAAAGATCGTGTAGGATTACCTCCATAATATGACTTGTTCGTTTTATCCACATCCGTCTGAGTTAGAACAAGTAAATTTGTACCTAAATTGTTCCATTTCATCTGAATTTTGTCCGCTTTGTAAAAGACTTTCGAGGACAATGGGAAATTAAAATTGGTAATGGAATATATGCGAACAGCTGCCGGTGCTGCCTACAGAAGGAATAAATATATATATTTAATTATATTTAAAGGATTGGAATTAATCAACTAAACAAAATGTTGAAATGAACCAATTAAAGGACATGCACACATTTTTTTCTGGAATAAATACTGCAACGGATGGACTTTTTCCGGGTGACAAAGAGAAATCACCAATCCCCTCTATCTTCAATCTGCCGTGAACGCCTTTTTCTGGGCTCTTGCTTTCATAAAATTGTATTTCTCCCGTTACCAAACGACTGAAAAACGATTCATCTTCGGTCCACTGAACATTCCTATTACGCATGATTGATGAGAAATCTAATCCACAATTCTCATTGTATTCATAAACAACAATGTTTTACCAATTCGTTTGACTTTTTTGCGTAAAGGAAATCAACTCTTTTCCCGTAGCAACTTCCCACACAACTAGATTAGCATGTACTGAGTTATCCGCCAACTTCACTTGATAGATCAATTAACGTAATATTAATTAATTAACGAGTTATCAGAAACATAAGAATAATAATCATAAATCGAATTATCACTTTCAATATTACCTGATCTTTCCCAAGTAGAAATGTACCTTCCCTTCGGAGAAAATCCAATTTCAACAACATTTTTCTTTGGAATTTCATTAACAATTTCGATTGACTCGGTATCGATAATCTTCACGCTTAGAATAGATAAATGTTGACTCGGTATAAGGATTCAAAGCATATGATTGAGTTCCAGACATAATCCAAATTTTACCTCTCGGGAGACGCCCAACCAAGATATCTACCATCTTTGCTATACTGAAAGGTCTTTACATTTCCCTCAGGGCTAGTGGAATCATTCAAATACTATAAATTTCAAGAAAAGTTTATAATATATTTGGGGTAGAATGTGACTTACTCTTCGAAGTTCGGAATAGGCTGATAGTCTGGGTGTCCCGAGACCAGTTTAAAGTTACTATAGGACCGATCTGCGAATCAAGTCAACTTTCAGACTAAACATAGAAATCACGAAGAGCCGACAAATGATTTAACACAATACACGTACAGGTAAATTGAGTGGAAGGTAATGCAGCCATTATGTCTAATAAAATTAGAATTCAAATTACAATCTTGTGTCAACTTCCAGGCGAACTATTTATTGAAGAAAAACAATTTTGCTGGGAGATAAATTTAATCTCCGAATTTCTATTGCACGTGTCGATCGGTTGCACGAAAAATAACGGTTGCCTTCTGGGAATTTGACTTCTCGTGATTTATATTATAGAATCTTTTAGTCATTGGTTTAAATAAATTATTTGATAAATAATAATAAATATGTAATATACAGTAATTACGAACTCATGGTTGAGTGTAAAAATAAATGCGAATAATTTTCTAAAAGATAAAGTATCCGTTATAACGTGAATATATACGAATACGATCGATGGTCGGGAGTCAAGCCATCTCATTATTCAATGCAACGAGCGCTTTAACCAAAACGATTCGAACTTTCTCACGGATGCTATGCGTCGTTTGGATCTTTTATGCATCATGAAATTAATTATGCGATAATGAAAAGGTTAGTAAAAGGGAAATTATATAAGAGTTAAAAATTTTTTTAAAAATAACAAATTTGATAATTATTAAACTAACTCTTGAATCAATGCCTATTTATAGAAATAATACGTGACCAGCATACATTGAATCCAATATGAATAAATAAAGCTAATCTTTACTATGCATGTCGTCGTATCCACATATACCATTCGCGTCCCGATTCATCTCCACCTCGCACGAGTTACATTTAAACGTTTTTGATCCATCGAGATCTTTTTTACGAATCCATAATTTCCACACTTTGATGTATACTCTCCGGTGAATTCAATGACCTTGCAACTTTATGATGTAAGAACATTCGAAACTTGAAATGCGACCAAGTTAGCATTGCATGAGCAATCTTTAACTGAATCTTCGATTGTTCTTCAAAACCATCCTCGAACTCTCGAACTTGGGTAAAAGAATGATCTCGTAATTATGACATAACCAACGGACCAGCCGATGATGGCACTTATCGATTAAACTGCTGATCTGTTTTATGATTCATAGCATCTCTTTTGTTCGCTCTGCAATTTGTCGTATCTCTTAGATAATTTAAATATTTTATTAGATCACCATTGCCAATTGATCGTCAGGGTTATAACTGGTCATAAACGTGCGAACACTGGATTGAGAGAGATTATCATTCCCCGAACATCATCTTGGTTATCGATGATATCCAAAGAAACGGAATTGTTGATATCTGGTGATTGTTCTGAGGTGATAATATTTTTTAGGAACGCGTATTTCCCTTTGTTCCTATTTCAATTCCTACTTCGTTCGAAAACTGCAGTATTTCCGTGCAACTTCTTGTTTATTTTGTATGCGGCCATCAATTGTCGAATTGTGTACGAGCATACTTCCCTAAGGGTCTCTTTTGTGAAGCACTCATCGTTCAGATAGCGTTTTCGTATAACGCTCTGTCAGTGATCCCATCGTCTTGCATCATCTTTAGAACCTTTTTTGTGCGTCCACCTCACAGTTCCGATCCACTTTCTTAGCTTTTCTCTTTCTTTGAGTGTTGGATAAATCCGTATCTTTCGTGTTTTTAATCTCTCTTTGTCGTTTTCGGCTTCCAATTGATCTGACCCATGTGTCTTGCCGTGAAGATAGTAACGATTGATAATAGGTCTTCTGCAAGTTCATTAACATTGACGTCCAAACCGAGTATCACGATCTTTAATCTTTGTACTAATCTTGCCAAGAATATCTCCTCAGTACGATCGTTCCAAAACGTATGTGAAGCACTTACGTTTCCAGTTGAGAACTGACCCAATGTTTCTGATGAGTTCTTGTCTGGCCATTTCTGTTTGAAGTATTCGTGTTACCTGTCAAGGTCCTCTTTCTGTTTACCTGAGCTAACCCTTACGTAATGAATCTTTTTCTTTTCATTTATCCTTTCTTGATAAAAAAACTTCATGTTTTTCTGATCTCTTGTGCTTCACGATACTTTATTGACATATCTTGCTCAAATGGGTAATTCTTTTTGAAGGCGGACAGGGATTTTTCTGACTTTATAATTGTACTCCTAGAATTTATATTGTATATGTATTGTTCAAAAAATAGTGATCAAAAAATCGTATATAACATTTTTGTCGTTTTCAAAAAGAATCAGCCAAATGTACGAAACGGGACTTATTTATTCTTTATAATGGCGTAATAATGATAATTCAAACATTCGTTGCCAACAGTAATTAGGTAATATAAAATAATTACAATTATTAAAAAATAACAATTAGAAAAATTAATAGCAAAATAATAGATTTATTATTAATATTGTATTATTTACACATTGAACGAAATATTTTATTATAATATTCGCTCTTGCAAAACTTTATTGTAATGATATTAAAGTTATTATGAATACTGTCGAAAATTAATCTTTTTTCTGGTTGGCCATTATCAAAATGGAATTGGAATTAAAAAGAATGAACGTAAGGCATTTGAATATTTTCAAAAATCGGCAGAGATGGGTAATGCATCGGGAACATATAATGTTGGCTGTCGTTATATTAATGAAATTGGGGTTGAAGAGAATGAATATTATCAAATTCAGCAGAGATGGATCATATACAGTAAATGGAACGTATAAGGTTAGCCATCGTTATCTCAATGGAATTGGAGTTCGAAAATCATAAACATAAGGCATTCGAATATTATCAAAAATCTGCTGAGATGGAAACTCGAATGTTGTATTCCAGGTTGGCTGTTGCTATCTCAATGGAATTGGAGTTAAAAGGATGAACATAATATTATAAAAATCACCAGATATGGATTATAAGTACGGACATTTAATGTTGATTATTCTTATCAATTCGGAATTGGAATTAAAATAAATGAACATAAGACGTTTGAATATTTTCAAAATTAGCCGAGATGAATAATTTAGCTTAATATTCGCAGTTGCTGTTTTTATAGAAATGGAATTATTTTAATTTATTGTCATAGTTGCTACATATTAACAATTAATTGTAAATGTGAAAGAAATCAATTGTTGGATAAATATGGTAACACTATAATTTATTATTCATTTTATTATTTAGAATCCAATGACCCATTCATTTAGTTTTGAATAATATTTGTAATAGCACAGGTAATTACAGTTTATAGATAAATTAACATATAAAATTTTGCAAGTCAATTATGTTTTTTTTTTTAAAAAAAATATTTGAGTTAAATGATTTAAACTGCAAAAAACCTTTGTAAATAATTTTTTTTTGATATCAAATTTAAAAAAAAATTTTTAACAATAAAAACATTTGAGTTATATTTTTGTTTTTAATTTAAAATTTCATTTTTATTACAAACCTATAATATGTTTATATATAAATAACATTAGTTTAAAATAATTATCAAATTATAATTAGTTAATATAAATTGTTATATAATAAAAAATATTCTATTTTTTCTACTTTACTGAAACCTATCAAATTTTAATGATCTGATCATATAATTGTCATGATTTTATAATAAAATTGTAAAAATTCAATTACAATTTAATAATTTTTATTATATTGTAACAAAATCTCAATTATTTGATAATAATTAAATTGTTATACCAATAACAATATCATTATCAACTTTTTTTAAAAAAATAATAAACAAATTATAATTATATTATAACAATTTTCTATTATAAAATATTATTATTATTATTACTATAATTATAAATAAAATATTATTATAATAATATAATTTCAAGATAACTTTAATTAAATTATAATAGAATTATTACAATTTATTAATTAAGAAATAAAAAATAGTAATAATATAATAATTATTCATTTATTATAAAATTATATTTATATAAAAATTAAATATAAAGTAATTTGTTTTTTTCAAAAAAATTATTAAAAATAAATTCAAAAAGAAAATTATCTCAGTAATCTTTTACTTAATAATTTTTTTAATAATTTAATAAACAATTTTTTAATCAACTATTATCCAATTAACTTTTTATTTAATAATTATTTATTTAATAATTATCTAATTATTTATTTACTTAATAGTTATTCAATTAATCATCCATTTAACAATTATTTGATCAATCTTTCATTTAATAGTTATTCAATTAATCTTTTATTAAATATTATCTGATCAATTTTCTATTAAATAGATATTTAATTAATTTTTTATTTAATAACTATTCAATTAATCTTTTATTTAATATTTTATTTAATATTTTGTTTAATATTCCATTTAACATTCTATTTAAAAATCTTCTATTTAATATTTTATTTAATAACTTTTTAATAAATTCTTTATTCGATAAACTTATATTCCATATTTTAGTTGGTAATTTTATATTTAATCTTCTATTTGATAGTTTTTAATCAATATTTTATTCAATTTTCTATTTAACAAATATATTTTTTTCTAATAATCTTTTATATAATCATTAGTAATTCCAATTGTTTAATTATTGTTTAATTATTATTTTATTCATTCTATTTATTATATTTAATCAATAATATATTTTTTATTTTTGAATAAAAATATTTTAATAAGTAAATAAATTTCTTATATTTCTTTATTAATAATTTCTTAACTATTTATATATCTAATTTTTTTTTATAAATTTTAATACAATATTAAACAATCTTAATATATATCTTATTAACAATTGTTTAATGATATTTTAAAAATTAAAAAGTTCTCCCCAACACACATAAAGACAAACAACAACAACAACAACAACCACAGAAAACAAATAACTCGTCTACTCAAAACACAAACCAGGCTGACAAACTAACTAACATCATTATTCAATTACTTTCCCAGAATATATCCATGTCCTCACAGGATAAAATAAATTATTAGGGAGGCATTAGCCCCCCAAAACTAAGTAGTTACTTTCTTTTTCCTTGCCTCAAGGTTTTTTATTAGAAATATGCTTAGTACGGTGGTAGGCTGACATATATAGCGATGTATCTCAGTATCTTAATATTAATCATGTAACCTCAATTTCGATTACTCTATTAATAAAGATCATGAGAAATGCCTCACTTAACATTAAAAAAAAAAAAAATTAAAAAGTTGTTTTAACTTGGTTTTTAAAACTTGATAAATAAAAATATAAATAAAATAATAAATTTATTTTTTCTATTTATTTTATTTATAAAACAAAATAAACAATATATAGTACTTTTATATTATTATTATTATTAACAAAATTTATATAAAAAATAAATTCTTTTTTACTATAACAAAACAATTAACAAAACTTGTATAGTAGCAAAATAAACTTTTCTCTTTTATATATTAAACTTTAATAACTTTTATAATAATTTTATTAATAAATATTTTATTTTATATTACAAAAATCTTATAAAAAAATTATTAAAAAAGATCAATATAAGCCTAAATTAAAAAATAGTTATAAAAGACCTGTGGGTCAATAGTACAGTAGGTAGTACTTCCAGGTCACCAAACGCATGTCCCTAGTTTAATACCCATAGGGGACAAAAAACACATTTACCTTCATATATAGGTTTACTGGATATCCTGCATATGTCGTATCCAATAATCCTTATCATATTCAAATTCAGTTAGGCTGCATAAAGATAGGACCTCTGGTCTTCCTGACGATCGCGGGCTGAAAACAGGTTGAAGCATGGAAGGTTGCATAAGAAAAGGCTTCTGATCTAACTTTGGTAAAAGTTTATAAAAATTTCAACCCAAACTGGCGACGGCAGATTCCGTCACACAACCCAAAAAGATTAATCCTAAATTGATCTATCCCAATCTGGAGCTTGAGGATCTAGTCCTAGAGTGGTGTTCACATGAACTTAAATGGACTGAAAGGGCAAAAGGTTATCAGCCACAAGAGATAACAATCCAGGCAAAAATCGTTAAGACCAAGTGTGTCTGGTGAGGATCGTCAAGATTAAATTGAAATCCAAACAAGGATGCCAGTTCTACAGGTGGTAAAAACAGTAGTGCGACGATATGCTAGTGGCACATCCCGAGGGTCGGTGATAACAGTGACTGGAATACTGGGGTTGGTCTCTATAATAATATTTCATAATAACTTGCTCCCTGCAATAATGAATCAGCAAGTTTAGGAGGGTTTAAACTAGTGATAGGATTCCCCCCGTGGAAGTTCCACCTAACGTGTGGACACATCTTCATAATGTTTAAATGAACGCATAAGTTGGGTAATAGTGGTTGGCGTAACTAATCTTATAGTAATATAGGCATTAGGCAGTGTTAATCTGCAGATTAATTTGTAGAGACATAAAGGGTATCCATATATCAACTAATTTCCGGTTAATTTGTAGAGACACTTGGTGTCTGTCTGGATATATAACGTATCAATAAAGATCACACACCTTGCGTACATTCCACTATAAAAAAATATATATATATATATATATCTTTAATTTTTTTTTCCATTAATTTGTCCCACCAGCTCAGTTAAGTTCTTTTTGTAGATTTCCTTGATTATATATCTAATGGTTCTTTCTGAATTAGATTCAAATTGTTTTCTCCAATTCATTCTTCCTTCTTGTGTTTCCATCCTGCTTGCTATTTCTTTTTTAAGTATTTGCAAGTATGTAGTTCTGATCTCATCCTTGTGATATTTGCTGAATAAATGTTTTGTGATTTTCTATTTGTTTCTTAAAGGTATATTTTGTCTTTGTATATGTCTAGCCTCCTTTCATTTAACTTGTCTTTGATAGAAAGCTCTTTATTAAGCAGTTTGTATCTAAACACTCTGTTATTGTAATCTTGTTAATTGATATGAAAGCTTGTAATCTTTGATAGTGACAGGCTTGCCCATATTCTTCTTCAATCTATTATTTTTTTATCACTTGTATTTAGCTATGCTTTATGTATTCTTTGTATTATCATGTACTGACTTATTTGCTGTTTTGTTATTGCTTCATAAATCCATTGGTTTCTATATCCAGGTCTTTACCATTTTATTGTAGTGTTTTTCTTATTCTTTTTATATGTTAACAGTTTATATCTATGATATTTGTATGATCTAGCTTGTTGTCTTCTTTTGCTAGCTGGTTTGCATGATCATTGTATTTTTTCCTTATATGTGCTTTGATCTTTTTCAGTGTTATTATTGCTATTCTGTTTCTAATTTTCTTATAAATAAGAGTTATTACAAGTATATTTGTTCCTTTTATCATTCTTTGTTTCACTATAGTTTTTGATTGTATTTTTTGAATCGCATATTGGCTGTTTGTGAATATGTCCAGTTGTTCTGAGATAAAGGTAATATTAATTTGTATGTTGTTGTTAACCTTATCTAAAGATTGTTTAGTTATAGTTAAGGATGGGTCCCTAAACTATTTAGCATATAAAATTTTGCAGATCAATTATGTCCCTTTTGAAGGGACATAATTATTTATTCATTACTTTAATAGGGACATAATTCAAAAAACACTTGGATCAAGTGTCCTAAATTGCAAAAAACCTTTGTAGGTGGTTTTTTTTTGACCTTACATTTAAAAAAAAACTTTTTTAATAGTGAGGGACATTTGAATTATGTCCTCACCTTTAATTTAGGGACCCATCTTTAGTTATAGTATATTTAGGATTTGTGCTATTAGGTTTTTGTATGAAGTTATTGTGATAGTATATTCAGCCTGCAGGATATCTTTGATGGTCCATGCTCAGTTCTGTAGATGTTATAATCTTGGTTTTGTAATTTGTCCCATGATGTTTATCTCATTAAAGTTTTGGAGCCATCTCGTGATTATTAGTTTAATCTATTTGTCATATATGTTAAAAATTTTATATTCTGTATGGAGATGGATTTCACTGTTAATTGTTGTTATTGGAAAAGCTAGTTTATGTTTAAAGAGCACTATGATTTTGCTATTGATTGTGTTATATTCTTGTTGGGAAAAGATTGTGTCCTGAATTAGATATTCTAATGCTAGGGTAAACACTTGGTTGATAATATATCTGCATTGTTTATCTATAATTTTTTTTATTATAAGCATCTCATTATGAAGGTTGTTTTGTTCTTTATTAGTTATTTTTGATATCTTTTGAATCCTAAGTTTGTTATCCATATGCTCAAGATTCTAATTGCCATTTCTTTGCTCTATGCGAAGATTGGCTTTGCTTGGAATTGGATAGTGGATTGTTTAGTATTGTTGATAGTTAGTAGTGTTGATTTGTTAGGATTGATCCTTAAGCCTGCAATATTCATATAACTGTCTACTAAGTCTGTGATCTTCTACATATTTTTCTTTGAATTTGTGAACCATGTTGTGTCATCCATATATTACACTGATTATATATGTATTGTATATCTGTTTCATTGTTCAAAGTATATAATGTGTGTTTTTGAATTCATTTTGTAGTCTAATTTTGATTTTTCTATTCTTAAAATAAGTGGGTCATAGTAAATACACAAGAGAAGAAAAGATATTAATGTTATCTTGATCTATTCCTTGTACAATTTGAAAGAATTCAGTGAGTTTATGCTATGTGATTACTTGGATGGTTTGCCTTGTGATACAACTCATAATTATTTCTTGGATAAAATATGAGATTTTGATATGGTTCATTGTTATGTTGAGTATTGTATGTTCCATTAAGTCATATGTCTTGCTAATGTCTTGGCTAAGCATCCACAGTTTTTTTCTTGCCTTTCTTACTTCTTTTATAATATGATTAATGATTATTATTGGTTTATGTATTCCTCCTCCTGAAAGTTCTGCCCAGTTGAGAGGGAATAAAATCTGATGTGTTGTTAAGACTTGTATCAGTCTTTTGTTAATGATCTTTGTAAATACTTTCTTGATTATCTCCAGTAATGTTATGGGTCTGGTTGAATTGAGATTGTATTGCCAGTTTGAAGTCTTTGAAATTGAATAGATAAAATTGTATTGCCATTTTTGGGGGATTTCTTTTATTTGGAGAATCTGGTTAAAGAGTATTGTTAGCCTAGTGAAACCTGTCAGGCCAATATGTTTAAGTATTATGTAATTTATCTGGGATTTTCCAGGTGCTGATTCCACTTTGACTTTTTTAATTATTTCTTTTACTTCTATGGAAGAGATCTTCTGGATATATGTGTCATATCAATTGTTTATGATTTCACTTTTGGGAAGAAATCCTGTCTCCATTTGTTTAGGTTTTCTTCTATGGGTGATGTGTTGTTCAGGGGTTATTTGAAATGTCTTGTTATCTCCTGCTTAATCTCTTCAGAATTTGTAATTACTGTGGAGTTCTTCTAAATAATTATTTTCTCAAATAAAATACTATTGTATTCTTTTTGAAGAATTGAACAAATTATTTGTTTTTTGTTTGTTAAGAGATATAGAAGTTTTTTTTCTATATTTTTTTGTATTTTCTTTTGGATTTTTTGATTTGTTAATATCTTAAGGCTCTTGTATGTTGTTTTCCAAAGCAATTTAATTTTTTCTAATCATGCCTTTGCCATTGGTATTTGGTGGTTTTTCTCTTGCCAAGATGGTTCTTGGATAACAATTGTTATATAATTAATTTTTTAGATCAATTTGCATATACTTGCCACTATTTGTGGAGGTCTGATATTGTGTTTGAAGTATTGTTTTCTCTTGCCATAGAGCTTTCTAATTTCGATTATTTCATTCTCTATTGGGCAAAGCTTCTTGTCTATTGTGGTGTTTCTCCTATTTCTTCTAATCTTTATTTTGAAAAAATAATTGGATCTGGCTTTGTTGATGACTATCCATATTATATTTCAGAGCTTGTTAAGAGAGATGCTATTTGGATTTATGTATTCATCTTACTATAAGAAAATTTGATATAGTACTTTCTAGAAGTTTTCACATTGTTTTGCTAATGCTTCTATTATAGTATATCTGGTTTCTTTTTGTTTGTTTGTTACTGTTTTCAGGATAGGGATTATGAAAAACCAATCCAAAACCATATGCTTGATCCAATGGATGATCGACATCATGCATATAGTTTCAGATCAGCTTTTCATGATTCCTAATTAAGAGTCCTGTAGCAGTCAATATAGTCCAGATTTTGTAAAACCTGGAGTGCTGTTAAAATGGGAAGTTAGAAGTTGTGTTTTCTGCTAGCTAATGATTGTTGGTCTATTTGTGGATTTGCTACTAAATTGAAATTCTCTCATTATTTTTTAATTTAATAAATAAATAAATATAAAACAAATCTTACTTTTGTTTAAATTATAAAATTTTCCAAGCATGTCAAAAATGTTTTTTTTATATTTTCACCAGAATGTACATTCTAGATTCATACAAAATCAATTGTTATTGATTGCATTTTCTAATTTTTATTAATAAAATATACAGTAATGGTCAAAAAAGCTTTCATTTATACTGAAATCCAAATATCAAAGTAAATGAGATTCGGTTTTCTGTTTCTTATAATAATTTCTGTATTTTTTTTTGATCAGCCAGGTAGAATTTTATTATATTTGTTTTAATAAAAGTCAGAAAAGATAATTTTACATTTTTTGATAAAGTCTTAATAAAATTTTGAAAAGTTAGTTCTTGTATAATCATAAAAGAATGTTGTTTAACAACAATCCATTTTCCATTTTTTTATGATCATATATCCACTAAATATTAAAATATTAAATAAATTAAATAATAAACTTGATATTTAATATAAATAAAATTTATTACCTTTGCTTTATTAAAATAATTTTCAATACTTGATCTGTTAATATTTCAATTTAATTTTAATGTATGATATCTTTCAAAGATGTTTATATATATTAATAGTACTGCCTTTACTATAA
Organism: Acaulospora morrowiae; assembly: GCA_910591835.1. NCBI lineage: Eukaryota > Fungi > Glomeromycota > Glomeromycetes > Diversisporales > Acaulosporaceae > Acaulospora > Acaulospora morrowiae. The sequence continues at coordinate 2,956 of CAJVPV010001708.1, read as the reverse complement.
ACATATGTAGCCTTGCAATAGTTACAAGTCACTTTTTTAGTATTTTTAAAATCCAAATCTTTTGTAAAATAACATCATACTTTGCTTCAGTTTGTTATTATAGAAGATAATACTGTTTCTGACAAATTACTTGTAATAATATTATTGGTATTGCTGTTTTCATGACTAATTAAGCTGCTAGTTTGATTATTAATATATTGAAAATTAAAACTATTGGAAGAATTTTCATGTTCTATTTTAAAAAAATTGCTAAAAAAATTATTGATAATAAGTCAAACAATAATTGTTAAAATAAAAAAAATATTAATATTAAACAAACTTATTGAAATATAAAGGAATAATAAAAACAGCAAAAGTAAAATCATCAAAAAGTTTTTTATTTATAATCCTACATTGTAAAAAAATAATGCAAAGTCAGGTCATGAAAAAATGTTTTATTATTTTATTTTATTATTTTATATATTTTAATTTAATTTAATTTTTTATTTTTGTTTCTATTTAAATATAAAATATAAAAAATCAAAATTAGTTTGGATTTGAGCTGAAACCAATCTAATCTAATCTGATCGGTTTATAAAATTTTAAAATCAAACCAATCCAATTTTTATTGGTTTAAAAATTTTAAAAACTGAACTAATCTGCATTGAAACCAATTTGCAGATTAATCAATTTTCAGTTTAAACTTTGATTTCTATATAGTACTATGAAAATTTTTAAAAAAAATTAAAAATTTTATTAAAAAATAAATTTATTAACTAAATACTTATTTTTTTTATCAAAACAAGATATTATATAAACAATATCATAAGTTGCTTCTATATTTACTATATTATATATTTTGGCTAATTTTTTTTTTTTTTTTTTAAAAATATTAGAACAACTATTAGTAACTTTATTATTTATAAGAGATTGCCATGGATAATATTACAAAATTGAAAACTAATATATATCTCTCTTTGCTAAGAAGAGTCTAATATAAGATATATCAAAAGTAGTTTCAACTGTTCAAGTATTATTCCTATAAACCCACCCAAGCACTAGTAAAAAAAATATTAAAACCTAGACTTAATACTCAGACAGGTATCTAATGTAAACTAGAAAGAATTAAAGGTACCCAAATACATGAAAGCACTGCAGCCAAGTATATAGGTTGGCCTTCAAGTCATGAATAGGATTTGGCATGCTTGCTTTCTAAAGTTGACTTGATGTATGGCAGGCAGAAAAGCGAAGAAAGAAAAAGTTGATTTTTTTATGCATAAAGATACTGCAGCCACTTTTTACTGATTGACCTCCAAGTTATATAAAGAGTTTGGCATATCTATTTTTCAAGTGTAACAGAAGTGCCCAATGTATAGAGTTGAATTGAAATTTCTTAAAGACATTGTTATCTTATCATATACATAAACCTACATTGTCAAGAAGTAATTGAAAAACATCTGTTGTCAACATTAGCTCTGTTTGTGAGGGTAACTAGAATTCTTTTTCATCATATATCATCTTACTAGATATCCCAAATACTAGCATGTTACTTGTAAAAATCTACAATAGCATTGGCTGCCATATAACTGGATATAGTAAGGTACAACTTCCTGAAAATTCAGATGACAATAGTTATACAGTGGCTTCTTAGATATATCTAGTCTAACCATTAACAAGTAAACAATGCCAGATATGGTAATGATAACCATACTGATCGTTTAGAAGGGGAAAATCATTTGTCCTTTTTTTAAAAAATCATGGAAGCAAGAAACTTCTTAAGGCCCATAACATAAAAGAAGTTACTACTTCTTAATATGGTTTTTGAGAGAAGAGAGTCAACTGGTCAAAAGGTAATGAAATAAAAAGTGGCAGTTTTAAAAGAAAGAGAGATCTAGAGAGAAAAAACTTTAGAGAGAAGGAAAAAAACCTAATTTTGATAAGGAGAGAAAAAAAGAAATGAGAAAAGAGATATATATAAAAAAAAATTTATAGAAGAGAAGAGAGAAAAAAAGAAAAAGGGAAGAAGAAAGTAATAAGAAGAGAAAATAGTATTAGAGGAAGGGGAAAAGCGAAGAAAAAGAAAACAACTTAAAAATTTTCTAAAAAGAAAACTTTCAAGCATAGGGAGGGAAGTAGAAAAGAGTTTTTTATATATATATATTTTAATTAATCAAATATGTGTACATTCATATTTATATAATATTTTTTCAAATATAAAATCATACTATTGTATTAATATTAATTTTAATGGATTTTTACAAAATACTCCATCAATTTGCAAAATTATTAAAACCCAATAAAAAATATTTATAAATATATAGCATATTTTATAATTTCATAAGTAACTATCAATTATTACCTGTGTATAATATATTTCCTTATCTGTTATATAATCAAATAATTCTTTAGAATTCATTACAATTGCTATATTACTAAATCATAATTTGTTATAATATCTATTTGTTGCATACATTATTGCTTCATTTTCTAAAATTATAGATCCAAATATTGTTAATGAAAAATTATCTATAGATAAATTCAATAATTCTAAATATGTTTTTAAACTTTTTTCAAGATTTTCAAAACTGTTTTTTATTTTTTCATTTATTTCTAAATTATTCTGAAGAATTTTGCAAATTGATTTACTTAAATTTTTTGATTTAAAATTTCAAAGTTTGTTTAAAAATTTGTATATTTGCAAAGTTTTTACTTGTTATTTAAATTGTAATAAAATTTATTTATTATTGCATTTTTTCATATCTATTAATAAAAAAATTTATATATTAGTCAAAAGTTTTAAATATAAATAAAATATATTACTTATTGTTTGTATTAATTGAATTTCAATATTTTTTTATTACTTAATTGATATAGTTGTTTAACAAAAGTTTTATAAAGACAATATTCCACAATGTGCCCCACCCACGACGGATGCAGTCGAGACTGGACCTAGTAGGAAGGTGGTTTAAAACTAGTG
>CAJVPV010001707.1:0-14948 GCA_910591835.1 Acaulospora morrowiae | reverse complement strand
TTGGAAAGCGAAAGGGATATTTTCTCTAATTTTGAAAATTACTATAAAAGGAAATTTTTAGGAAAAATGTTGTGTACGGGAAAGAGTTTTTACATTTAAATCCCATATAAGCTTTTTTATGCTATTGTATTTCAAAATTTGTTTAATGAATTTGATGTTTAAAACATTTGCTATATTAATTGCCATAGCTTTGTTAAAGAAAGGCAGACTTTTAAATAAAAGGCCAATAAAGTTTTCAGCATTGTTAAGATATATTGAACAATCAGTCAGACAAATTTGAATTTTGAGATTCTTTGCAATTTTGGCTATATATGTGATCCAGTTATCTTGGTTGAACTTTTCTAAATTGCAGATTGGGCAGAACCAGATTAATTTATTTTTTTGGATCAATTGCAGATTTTGGAAAATATACTTTCTGATTGCTAGCATAAAAAGGTTGAATATTAAGTTGCCAACTAGTAAAAATCTTTGTCTTTCTTCAAGAAGAGTTATGTTGAGATCACTGTAGCTGATAAGAATTGCATTCAAACATCTGGTGGTGATTTTATAGATCAACTTAATAAGTTTGTTGATCTTGGATTGGAGTATATTAAGGGTGAACTTGTTAAGATATGATAGAGAAAGAAAGTATTCAAACTTGCCCATAATAATTTAGTTATAGATCTATTGTTTGATCTTATCTTTTCAGTTGTATTTGAAAAGTTCTTTCATAATTGTGTCTATAGTTTAATTAAGAGTCTTTCTATTGGATTTGAGTAAACTTCTAAAGAAAATAAATACTTTCAGATATTTAATACTTTTATGAAGTTTAAATACTTGAATTAGATAGTTGTTAAATTTGATTGAGTTACTAAGGTCACTTTTGATCTTGATGTTGAAAATTATTTTAGTTTTTCTTTGTTACAGATAATATTATTTATTGTAAAGAATTAATTAGCTATTGAGAAAAGATTTTCTATTGACTATTTGTTATCAGCAATAAGAGCCAAGTTGTTCATGTATACCAGGATATTGGAAGTGGTGTAACTTCTGATGGACTTGTGGCTGGCTAATTTAAAACAAGAGGATCATAAAATATTATTCAAATAATAGGAGATGATATTTTTTTTTATTTAACTTTATTGTTTACTGTGAAAGATTTTGTTGCTTCAAATTATATATGTGGCATAAATTATTTTGCTATTGACTCAATTCCCAAAATCCTTAAAAACAATTGTGTCATGACTTAATTATTTATATGTTTTAATAGAGACTCAATTAATTGCATCAAATAATTGTATCAATTGCGTCAAGGATCTACAAATTTCAGCAACATGTATACTTTAAATAATATATTAATAAAGACCTTTCTATTGCTAAGAAAATTGATAAATAGCTGATAATAGTTGTAGAACAATTGATTCTTTTGAGAGATTTCTTAATACAGTTACCTATCATATTATTGTGGACACTTTTTTATACTTAATTATTTAAAATTGTAATAACTAATTTTTTATAAATTTTTTATTACATGTTTAGTAACTATCAAGGTATCACATACTAAATTATTATACATTTTCATTTTATTTTACAGAAGTTATGCGGGAAAGACTATAGACATGGATTTTTTTATTAAACTGAAATCACAATTAATTTTTTTAAGTTTTTTTTCTATTTTTTTATTTAATTTTTTTTACTAAAAATTCTATTTTAATATTTCGTAGGTCCTTTCATGGCTTTTAGGCAAGCAGCGACACAATTCGGCATACTTACAATCAGCTGACAGCAAAACTCAAGTGGTATGTCATTCCATGCTTCTTGCACAATGACATTAAGTTTCTGGAGATTATTCGGTTTTGGCTTATAACACACAGCTCTTTTCACTTCAAATCAAAAATTTTCAATTGGATTCAGATCCAAACTTTGGGGAGGCCAATCCATTATCTAAATCCTATTTTCGTTGATAAATTTCCTTACAATTTTTGCTGTATGAAGTCTTGCGTTATCTTGCTGGAAAACAGGGTGATCACAACTCGAAATTGCTGAATATTTTTTTAAAAATGGTACAACATATTCACAAAGAATCTCTATATGAGATACACCAGTGGCAGAGACCGTTAAAGAAACAAGGGGCCCAACTCCAAACCAAAAGAAACAGCTCCAGTACATATGACCTTGACTATGATTAGTAGTGCTACTCAAACATTCCAGATCCTACTTTTTGTTTAGTTCATGCTAAATTCAATAATGAGAGGTCTGAAAAAGATGAATTGTGATTTCATCAGACCACAGGATACACTTGAACTTTCAAACAATCCAACCTTCATGAGAATAAGTCCAATTGAGTCTTTTTTTGATATTGGTGGGGAAACAAATGGCTTGGGACGAGTGACACATAATCTCAAGTTTTCTTTATATAAAGCATGATGAATGCTACTTTCAGAAACTTTTTTTTTTTGTGTATTGTAAAAAGGGTAGTGATTTGGAAGAGAGTTAATCAGTAATTTCTTTAAACCAACCTTTTTAGTTTTTTACGATCGGTAGGGATGAGAAAACTTGGATATTCAGAACATTTTTTTTTTCTTGTGCAAATTTACCTAACTTACGAAATTCGTTTATTATATTTCAGGTGGCAGTCTTTCCACAGTCTACAAGGGTTGCAATCTGGCATATTGAATCTTCTTTTAGGTATCCATAAATGATAGAACTTTTTTATCCCTTCGTCAAATCCTTTTTGTTATCCATTTTGAAGAGAAAAAAACTGGTTGTTTTTTTTTACAGCAATCTGTGGTACACAAACCTTGTTTAAAATTTTGTGTAATATCGCTCATGTGTTATGCAACATTTGATGAAAATTTCAAGCAAAAATTTTAAGTGAAAAAAAAAAATGGATTTTTGAGGAATTTTTTTTTTTTAAAAAAAAAACTAGATTTTTGCTTTCAGTCTTATATAAAAAAGATAATGCTGAGTCATCGCCACATAACTTCTGCATGACTAGATGGAATTGCTCAAAATTTTAGTATATTATATATCAAGTTTCAATAAATATATGTTAAAAAATTTATAAAAAATTAGTTACTACAATTTTAAATAATTAAGTGTAAAAAAGTGTCCACAATAATATGATAGGTAGCTATATTTTTTAAATATCTAAACTTGTAACAATTTTAACTTGTAATTGTACTATAGAACTTATATCATATTTAACAATCTAAATATTTTAAAAGATATTTGATTTGTCTTTAATAATCTATAAATTTGAAACATATTTTCAAATAATTGTTAAATATACAATTCTGGTCATAAGTATTTGTATCTCTTTTAAAAATTCAAATCTAATCCAATTGTTTTAAAAATATTAAAACAGATTTAATGTGAATATTTATTCCTTTAATTTCTATTTACTTGTTAAATATAACTTTTGCTAATATAAATAATAGAGTATAATTGTTATTATTTATTGTTATAATAGTTGTTATTGTTATTATTATGAAAAAAACCAGATTAAAAAAAAAAAAAAACTTTTTTTTGTACACAATATTTTCTTAAAAATTTCCTTTTATAGTAATCTTTCAAAATTAGAGAAAATATTTCTTTTGCTTTTCAATATCTACAAGTTCTTTACAAAGCTTTAAATTTTACTATCAAAAATCTTAAGAAACTAAAAAAGCATATTGGTGCATTGAGATGTAATCTCTAATCAGGAGTAAGCAAGCTTAAGGAACTTGCTTTTCTCTTGAATTATATGAAAAAAGGCTCATGGCAGTTACTTCTTTACAAGTTTTTATTAAGATTTTTTATATTTATATTTTTTATTAAAACATCTCTTATTAATATATAAATACTTTTAAATATTCATGTTTTTGACTTAAAGGACTTTATTTTATTTCAAAATACAAATTTTTACATTAATTTTGTTTATATAACTAGCTTGGGAAACTATTGGTATATATAAAAAACAACTTCTACTATCACTTAATACATTTTACTGTACTATAAAAAAATAAAAAATTCTTGTTCAAAAATTTTTTCCAAAAAACTACAATCAGTTTGCTCCTGGCAACTGATCAATATTCTACCTTTAACCAATTACAAATCATCAAATATTCAAACACATTTATTATACTTATCAAAGATCAATATAAACAATATCAAAAATAAAAATCTGTTCAATCCCATAACCTTATTCTATTAATAAACATCAAACAACAAACATATTTCATCAATTATCAATCAAAAAACAACAACACAGCTCTAATTTTGCAAGTCAACAACTATCACATCTAAACCCATCACATTTAAACAATTATTCAATCAATCAATTACTATCACTACATACTATCAACTATCAAGAATATATGTTATTATTATAACTATATATTTTGAACAGTAGTTTGGCCAATCACAAAAGTATATTATTTAATATACTTAAACAAATTGGAACTACCAGAGTGATATGCCGAATAAGCATTCTTAATTATATAATTAATTTTATTACCATATATTCAAATAATTATCCAATCAATTAACTACTACCATCATATACTGGCAGTTATCAAGAAAAAATGTCATCATCATTACTATATACTTTGGACAATAGCCTGGCCAATTGAAGTAGTATATTTTTCAATATATTCAAACAGAATAGAACTACCAGTGTCAAATAGACATTCTTAATTATATAACTAGTTTTATTATATTTCTCACTTGTATAACATTAAATATAGAATTTTTTATTCAACTTTTATTCAATTTTTTTTTATTTCTCATTTTATTTACATCCAATAAAAAATTCTGAATAAGTAAGCATAGCTGTTACTTGGCTATATTTAGTATATATAATATTATTTTAAAATTTCTTTTTGATATTAGCTAGGTATAGATATGTAGATAGGCTAATATTTAACTTGTTATATGCTTTGCATCCAAAATATGTTATTACTTTCACTAGTATATCTATCAATACCATAAAATAAAGAAATGATGTTTATCTATTGGAAAAAAAAAAAGAAAAAAAATTAGATTAAACAAGTTTAATTTTTGTTTTGTTGTTTTAATGAAATCTAATTAGATAATTGAAAAGTAATAATTATTTAAAAAAAATAAACTAATTTCAATTTTTTAAACAAAAATTTTTGAAAATTTTAAAGTAGTACATCAAATATCATCATAATAAAGTTATTATAAAATTTATATTAAAATAAATAATAGATTCAATAACTTTGTTTAAATATATTTTTTAAAAAATATTTGATTTAACAAATATGATAGTAAATAATTTTTTGATATAATAAAGATAAGAAGAAGTACAAGAAAACAAAAAAAAAAGAACTATTATAGATCTTTTTTCATGCAATTTAAGAATAAATAAAATTTCCAAGCTTGAATAAACTTTGATCAGAAATTTCATTTTATTGTACTACAGTGCCATTCACTTAGTTACCACATAAAAAAAAACTTAATTTTAAATTTTATTAAAGTTTTTTCTAATAATTAAATTTTTTTAAAAATACATAAGTTAACAGTTTACAGTTTGTTTTATAATTTTATATATTCTTTTAAATTAGAAAACTCTGATTATTAAGTTAATAGATTTTAAAAATTAGAATTTTCATATATATTTAAAGAATTTGGTCACCATTTTTAAATATCACATAACAATGAAGATATTATGATTGGTTCAAATTTTATATAATATACTATAACACGGGAAAAAGGTAATGCGTCTCACACCGAATTCTGGGTTTACACAATATTGTGCGGAAATCAATAGTATTGAGTACAATGAGCGAGGTAGAAAACTTGCGCGAACCTGAAGAAATGGGAACTGTTCAGATCACGATACAATCGCAATGATTGCCACATGACTGGGTCATGCCAGGATCAATCATGGCACTATGAAGTGATTAATAAAATTATATAATAGAATAGTATGAAAATCAAATCGCTTCGTTATGAGATTTCTTATATTTTTACTTGATTTGTATTTATCATTTTTATTATGTAATAAGTATGCAAGAATATTGAGTAAAGGAACAAAAAGAAATCAAGTCCAGTTAGAAAAGATTCTCGGCCAATATCAATTCTGCCTCACCATAAATAAAATACTTACCATCATTACGCGAATCTGAACTTTCCTTAGTGACAGACTCACCGATCACCATTACAACGTGCATAATAAAAAAGTAATGATACGTGTAGATAGTAATAAAAAATAATGATATACTGTATATACATGTAGATAGTAATAAAAATAATGATACATATAAATTTTTTATTAATTCTCATAACTTGATAATATACTATTATAGTCTTAATTTACCCTATTTACAGCACATGAACTTAATCTTAAATAAATAAATTCCTTAAATTTACTGTAATACAAACCTAAATTCTATTAATTATCTATTATTACGAATGCTTTTTATCTTTATAAAAAAATGCAGCTGATATGTACCTCCAAAAAATTAGTTGAAATAACTCTTGTAAAGCTAAAATCAAAAAATATATAATTAATTGCATATCTGTTAATTTGTAAAATGTATATAAATTCTATCGTTAGTAACAATGCCATATTCAAAACATCAGTTACAAGCTTGACAAGCAATTTCCAAATGTTAAAAATCCAATGATTTATCTATATTAGACTCAACTTCTCAAGAACCATATAATAATAATGATAATCCTGAAGATGTTATGCATCAAACAAACATTGAGAACTTAGATATACATATCTCTAATTGTCCACAATGATACTTGGGTAACTCAGTACAAACTATATAATGAAAAAATGCTATACTTTAGGAAACTGCTAAAAATATGGCTGAAAATAAAAGTAAACAAATGGATGATGCTGAATATGAAAAAGAACCCAATTGGCCTGAAATACAAATATCATTAGCAAATGCTGCAAATAAAAAGGATTTAGAAAAAGGCACAAAGGTACGAATTGAGGCTGTTCAGCAATATATACGATACCTTATTAATGGTTACCAGGCAACTAAAGCAAGTGAAATTGTACAACAAGGCTTGGGATGGAAATCTTGGTCGGCAAGACTTATTCAATTATGGGTAACTCAATGAATTTGTAATAAGAATATTCCTGTATCAAAACGTGACAAGCATCCAAAAATTTGAAAACTTCTTAGTGATGAGAATGTAACTTTACAAATTCTAAGTTATATCCATATATTATCGAAAAATGAATATCTTACAATAAAAAAACTTCATTATTACATTAATACAATTGTGTTACCTTTTCTTGGTTGTAATATTGAAAATAAAGTAAGTGAAAATACCGTAAATAGATTTTTGCATGATTATGCATGGTCCTGGAAGCAATGCCAAAAAAGTGTTTATGTTGATAAACATGAGTGTCCTGATGTTATTATATATAGAAAAAATTTTCTGAAAGAATTAGAAAGTTTGGAATGGTTAATTCCAACATTTGAGGGTAATAATCTTGAAAGTCGAAAAGATTCAGAACTTTTACCTAGAAAAAAACTTTATATATTAGTAACTCACGATGAATCAGTATTTTATGCATATGATGCTTTCAAGTTTCAATGGATTGAAGACAGAAAGCAGCCACTTTGAAAAAAAGGACAAGGCAAAGGATATTATATAAGTCACTTCTTGACAGAAATGATTGGGCAATTGTAACTAACACCCGAAGAACAAAAACAATACCCACATTTACCAAAAACTGCAAGAGAAGATCTAGTTCCCAGTACTAGTAATGAGAAATGGTGGAACATAGAAAAGTTAGTAAAACAAGTAAAAGAAAAACTTATTTCTTTATTTGAGACTACTCATCCTGAATGTATAATGGTAGCTTGCTTTAATAATGCAACAAGCCATAATGGATATGCTGAAAATGCCTTACGAGCAAGTGTTATGAATTTAAAACCAGATGGAAATTATAAAATTAGGGATACTATATTCAATGGACAGCCCCAAACGATGACACTTCCAAATGGCAGACCAAAAGGAATCAAAATGGTTTTGAAGAAATGTAAATTATGGAAAAAAGGTCTTTTGCTTGATTGTAAAGATTGCAAGAATGGCATTGATAATGAAAATCATTTAAATTGTTGCGCACGACGAATCATGAGTCAACAACCTGATTTTCTAATCCAGAAACTGTGGATTCAAGAAATAATTGAAGCTGCCGGACATAATGTATTATTTTATCTGAAATATCATTGTGAATTAAATTATATAGAAATGTATTGGAGGCATGTAAAAGGTATATACAAGAGAAATGTAATTATACCTGGAAAGGTCTTTTGGAGAGAATTCTGGAGGCTTTAAATAGTGTTGATATTAGTACTATTCATAGATTTGCGAAGAAATCACAACGGTATATAAGTGCTTATAGAAATGGTTTAACTGAAAAGATAGCAGAGTATACTGTTAAAAAATACCATTCTCATCATCGCATTCCAACTACCATATTAAATGATATTGAGATCAAGTCAGATAAATATAACATTAGTGAACATCACAAATAAATACTTATTAAAATTCAATAAAATTCTTTTATATTTATGGTAATGACGGTTACGTTTATGCTTTTAGAGATAATGATTGATCTTTGGTTTAGAATTTTGTACAGTGATAGTAAGAATTAACAGAATCCGATTTCAGTTTATAATTGATACAGCATATCTTTTTGGAATTTCTTATTATGTTGTATTACACATAACATATCATTAATAGAGATGAAATTGGTAAAGAAGAATATGAGAGTATTTCTGATCCTACAGAAGCAGCCAGTAATTAAAATTGATGTGAAAGAGATTATTTGACTTTGAGCCAACATTTATATAAAAAGATGCGTATGACATAAAATTTATCAGCTAAGCCACTGGGTTAAAATTTGGCCGGTGGCGCAGTAATTGTGGTGATTAAGTGAATTGCACTGTAGTTATTTTAAAAATTCTTAAGTTCTTAAATTAAAACTTGCAATAAAAAGTATAAACTATTTTTTCTTAAAATTATTATTAAAAAAAATTTTTTTAACAAAATGGATGTGATTAGAAAAATGTTTTTTTATAATTATTTTATTTAATAATAATAATTTAATAATAATAATAATTTTATTAATAATCAAAGTCACGATACTTTATAAATCGGAAATCGGGATCTGCATCACATGTTACATCTATTTATAGTAACAGTTCTAAAATTATCATAATAAACTAACCAAATTTCACATCTGTTTTACAGTAGAATTTATGCCCTGATCAGCATAGAAGTTTGAGTAACTGTAATGTAGACAATTACACATGCTTCATAAATGAATCTCGAAAAGGCAGTAAGGAAAGACAACTCGATAATCTCCATTAGTGTGTATAACAAGAGACTTATGTCTTGGGAAGTCGAAATCTCCGCAACCTCTGATCTAAAAATAACAAGAAATCTTTCATTTTCATACTCATTTCGCCGGCAACATAGTACATAAACCAGGTTTTTCACTATATAATAAAAAAATGTCCATACACGCTTTTTCACCTTCCTCACCTATATCCGATTCCTCTACATTAATGGAAGAAAGGTCAATCCGCACGATGGCCAACGTCATCAAGAAATATAAAATGGAAGAACTCATTGACTATTTACAAAGGCAATGAAAGAATTTCCGGTCTCGATTTTCTTGAGACAACAGAAGACAAGTTTCGCAGTTATAGTTTGAAAGGGGGTCCAGTTACAAGAGTTGCAAAATTTATCGAAAGTTTAGGTCAAAACTATAAAGCTTCTTGTCATATAAAATGCTGGAAGAATTAAAAAACGTGTTCTGTAAATACAAAGTAAACGGCGAGGATATTACATGCATTAAACAATTTAATCCGGGTATGTATTAACTTTTTTCTTGGCATAATTTGGGCGAACTTTTTTGACTATTTGTTCACTGAAATTTCTTAGCAAAGGTGATTGGGGTGAATAATTCATCACACACATATAGATTATACGCTAATGTTTTTTTCTATTATATAGTTTTCGAGGAAATCGATGATGATGACGAAGCGTTCAAACACTGTGTAGCAGACATAATACTAATACTAACAAATATCGAGATATCGAGATGATGACCGATACCAACGAGACGACCCGCTGTGAATTTATTTCCTCTATCTTACATACGCCACTTGCCATTGTTCGAAAAATCACTAAAGAAGAAAAACTTTATATATCTCTGCAAAAGGATGTCTCTGGTGAAGAAGCGTCTGGATGTGTTGATTATGCGATCAAGGGGAAGGAGGATCTCATGTGCATCGCTGAATGTAAACCAGCTAATATTAAGATTGACTATCTTCAAAATATTACACGAATAAGAAAAAAAGGACGGGTGAACAAGCATTTGGAAATGATGACTACGACTACCTCTGCGGAATTGTATCCACGGGTATGGATTGGCATTTTCTCGTTTTAGGTTTTATTGCACCAGTGAAAGCGAATATCAGATAAATCTTTCGAAAACGGCATTGAAAGAAGATATCGAATCCAACAGAAAAGGAGTAAAGCGTGCATTGGGTGTTATTGTTGGTTTATTAAAAGATCAGGTAACAGTTGATAATTCCCCAGCCAGTAAGAGAACAAGAATCAAAAAGATTATCAAAAATAGCGGATAGATAGTTATCCCGCTTCACATGTATTTTTTTTTATTTTGTATTAATAAAGAAAAAGCAATTTCCAGATTTTTGGATGTGCATAACATATTTTGTTCTAATTTATGGATGTACAATTCCATTTATTAATGTAATTTCGAACCGTATACTAATTTTGTTTTAGCTCTTGTATATTGGCATCATGTGCCAGCTCCGCTGAAATATATAGGTAGGTAGTGAAAACTGGAATACTATTTCAAACTTATTGATATGGTCAGCGAAATTTATCCGAGTGCCTCTGAAATTCATATAGAGAGAAGAGATGTCTCCCAGCTCAAAGCACTTTCATTAAATTTCCTAAGAAGCATCTCTGAAATACCTGGCGATAAAGAAGTTCCTAAACTTAATCCATGTTGTACTTGTGGAAAAGAAATTCCAGCATTTTCACTTCAGGATTTTGCACATATATTTCATCGAACATATCTCGAAAAACATATTATAGGAGCAGAAATACGATTTCCTACATGTCCAACCTGCCCGCATTCATTGAAATTATTAGAGAGGAACTTCGACTTGTTTCTGGTGATTGTTTTCTGGCATCCCGCCTTCCCGCAGTAAGTGCTTGAAGTCAGATATTAAATAGGTTATCTTTTTTTCTGGCATTAGCCTATCTTCAATTGAATCTCAATGCATAATTAACTACATATCTTTTTCCGAACTTGAAAGGAAAAAGAAGGAAATGCCTCCCAGCAATCTAACGTAACCATCTTAGGGATTGGAAATTATGTGAAGTATGGGGTTACAATAATCCCTATTGTAGATAATTTTGTCTCTATGCAAGATCAGACTACAAGCCTCATTATTAACAAATATAATAACATTTTATAAGAGAATTCTGAAAATCAGACTAACAAAAATAATGAGAAGTATATGTTACGCAAGGAAAGACAGAAAAATGCGTGACGAAAACCAATCAAGATGAAATTCTGTGTTGATATACTATACAGAAGGATTCGAAAAGAAAGTCCAGAATATCCTGGATAATAAACAAAAAAGTTAAGGACCAACAAGCTAAAACCAAGTATACACTTTTATTATTCCACATCTCCCGGGTGTCACAAAGGAAAACCTGCGTAAGAAAACTCTGAAGACTAGAAATATCTACAAATTTTTTAAAAGAATTAAACGCTTTGTATCATATAGTGCAAATACAATTTCAAAGTTAACTGGCATCCAAGTCCCAAATCGCTTCACTATTCTACCGGTGCTCCTTTGATTAACGTGAATTTCGGTTCACATACGTTGACTTGTGATGCAGTACATATGTAGATTAGAGTTTTGCGTCAGCGAAATAATTACACCTTTATTTATTTATTTTTTTCCAATATAGTATCGACAGCGTGTTTTTCACTTTAAGAAAATTATTTCACAAGTTTCGTTTTGCGATGTATACTGTGCATGCATAATCTTACGAATACATCATAATTATAACTTTATTATTTTTTAGATAAAAATTGAGCTAAACTAATACAATGTGTCATAATATTGTTCAAGAATTTTGGGTAAAAGAAAGTGGTGCTTAATTATCAGCAAAAATATAATGACAAAAAAACATAATACAAAACGTAAATTGTAGTGTTCATCAGTCTTTGGATATATTATTATTAAACCAATCGGTGCCGCAACTATCAGTATCAAAAGAGTTAAAATCATTGCAAATGTAAAAACTAAATGTGGAATTCCTAAAAAATAGAGAATGCAATATCTGTGACTTTTACCAATATTATTAAGTATAATCGTGTAAAAAAATACAGCAGATAAATAATAAAAGCCTAAATTTTCAAAAAGGTATAAAGACATGAAAACAGTTAATAATGAAACCATACGGTCCATAAAAACAAGAATTGAGTTTCGGGATTCTAAGAGAAAAGGTTTAATATGAAATATTATAGTATATGATATTTTTTCCTTCAATATTGAATATTTCTCACCTTTCGCAACATGTTTAGCGATTTGTTCATCATAATCATCAAGGAAATGAATTTGATAATCTTCATTGGTAAATGTAGCTCCAATTACTTTAGCATTTATACCAAATCTTCTAATAGCAATTTCTCTATATCTATTAGCTTGCTCTTTAACCTTATGCCTAGAATTATGTCTAGAAACTTGAGCAGTCCTGCCACTTCCTGGGTGAAGAGATTTGGTTTCAACTATCAAATAAACCCCGCAATCGGATCCAAAAATCAGATCACCTTTTCCTTTATTCGAATAACCTCTTTCAACTTCCCAATCAAAATCTACAAGATATTCAAATCCCGGACAAATTACATCGATTCGATCAATTAAGACGTTTTTCACTTCATCTTCTGGATGTTTCGGATTCGAATATTTATAAAAATTTTTCCACTCTTCCCTTTTATCAATTGATTGTAAATAATTATTCATATTGAATATACAGTACGTAGAAAAAAATTTGCCAAGCAGGATTCTTTATCCTTATATAGTTTTTGTTGATGATCAAAACGATCCGATTGGCAGATAATAAGATCAACGAAAAAATGAAAACCTTTCTGAAATTTTGGATGTAATACTAATTCGAGTTGGATCAAATAATTTGAGCAGGTATATATAGGTGGTACGAGGTGAGAAATATTTATAATACACATTCTTCGAGTTATTTTGACTTAATGGCCAGCGAAACTGCTTTGAAAAGGTTGGAAATAGTTTCATGAATATTTCAAAAAAAAAATAATAATAATAACATAGTCTATAGATATTAGTATGAAACTTCACTACGTATTCTGAGACTTGTAACTTATTTTTGCGTGTTTTTCATGTTACTGTGTATATAATAAAAAGTATTGGGTGATCAAAATTTTGCATGGTTAGGGTATAGGATATGCGCAATTGAACAATTCAACGTTTATCGTGTACCATTGCATTCACATATTACCAATGACACCCCTGGCATAAACTTGAAGTCCTCGAAATACATTCCAGATATTAGAATGTTTTCAGCTAAGGAAGAAATTTTCGGAAAGATCCATTATCAAAAATCTGCCTGACGGTACGTTGATACCCAAGCCCGAGACATTTTGCATGTTGTAAATTTTCTTTTTGCGAATACCATTCAAGATTAGATGCTTTGTTGTTGCTATAATCTCCATCGATATGATTCACCTTTTTCTTTGTAGCAGAATGCTAATGCCACTAGGCAATGAACACGATATTTGTGAAGTTATCTACCGACTAGAAGATATCTGCGTTTAATGTTCCTTGTGTAATTACGCCACTGAATTTTACCTAAATATGAAACTCTGAATTTTTATGAGTTAAGTTTTATCTCTTTTCATTCTTCATTGGAATCTTGTTCTATATAGTCTTTATAATACATTATCCGCCAACAGGATTTGCATTTCCTCTGCAACATAACGTAATGTTATATGTATTTTCTGGGATTTAAGTGTGAGGTGGATAGAATTCCAAACTTGAACAATATTTCCATCTAATATTCTCTGCACAACACATCTAACTACCATGACCAGGATTCGGGAATAATTTATGATTGGAATCTTCTTTAGAAATCAACATTCCAAATTAAAACAGCCCGGTTATTATGTTTGATGCCATTAATGTGGTTAACATAAGGCTTATTTTCTGGATTAGGAATGAACTAAAATAATGGATAGCAGTATTTGTATGAACATTAATAATTTTTAACCTTGCTATACGTACTGTTTTTGTTAGGATTCGGTCTAAAAATCCTACCAGATTTGTTCTTGATATTTCCAAGATTGGATATTAATTTATCTGAATCTGTTATAGGTAGCCAAATTTTTATTCTAACATCTGTTATTTATTGTGAGGCTACAGTATTTTCAATTAAAAGCATTATAGAGCTGTTGTGTCTCATAGCGTGAATACAATTTTCAAGGTCAAATCAAAATACAGTATTATCGCTTTACTGTTTGACACGTGATTTGATTAGCGTGAGTCACGTAACTTGTATTGTTATATAAAAAATTATTTAAGTAAATTATAATTAATAAAAGTATCAAGTATCATTTATTTTTATATCGGGTATATAATAGTAGGGTTTTAATTGATACTGAAATGGTGCTAACTTGATATCAAAATAGGATTGTTGAAAACTCCATATAATAGTTATATCTGTAATTTATACATGTAATATTTTGTATATACAAAAAAATAGATAAAAACCATTATCTCTTTATTTTTTATATATCGACCCCACAGGGGTCGTTATAGTAATAAAGCACGATTGTCCGTTACTATAAAATCTGAGAAGTTAAAGTCCGATATATGCTAATATGCGGACAATTAAATTAAAATATT
>CAJVPV010001706.1:0-14955 GCA_910591835.1 Acaulospora morrowiae | reverse complement strand
ACCACAAGAGAGAAAGTGGTAAGACTCGTCAAGGAAGCGTGGACAACGGAAAGAGAAGGAAAGGTGATTAGTAAAGAACTCGGCTGAACAAAATCACACGCCTCAAGTAGAGAAAGTCAAAACCTACCTGACGTTACGCGAGTTTCTACTGCCATTAGCGACAGACTCGCCGAGAGAGACGTCAACAATAGATACACCTGCTTGGCTTTAATTGAGATTACTTGAGTGAATTAAAAAGTTTTCAATATTGTAAGGTATTTTTTTTGTGTTTTGAAGTTTGATTTTTGAGAGGTCAAATATATTATAGTTGTTTGTTTTGATATATTCCAGAAGGCATTGAGTTTGGTTGTATTATTGAGACCTTGAGTGTTTAGTAAGCCAATTTTCAATAAAAAAAATTTGTTTTTATTTTTATTTTTTATTATAGTAATTTTAAGAAAGTTTTTTGATATTGAAAAGTTTTTGATTAGATTTGTATTCATTAATTAAAATTTGAAAAATTTAGTTGAGGGTTTGGATAGTTTGATTTGTGTAATATATTCTTTTTAATAATCTTTGGATGCTAAAATATTCTCTTAGCTTGTGAATTTTTGAAATAAAATTGATATCATTAATAATTGAAAGTTCTATTTGAATGTGTTTTTCTATAAGGAATTTTTTGAGTTCGATAAGATTGATCAGCTGAGGCTTAATAGGAATTTGGATTCAACTGTCAGAGATTTTTGAGAACTAATAGAATTGATGAGCTTTGATAATATTAAGATGGATATCGATTTTTTTAATGATTGGAAAATCAGTTTCTGCTTTTTCATTTACTTTATAATAAATGGTTGGAAGTGAAAGTTTGTTTGAAAGAGTGGATTGTTTATTGTTATTTGTGTTATTAGTTTGGTTTTGGATTGAAGTTGAAGTTTGGCATGGAGAAAAAATGATCCATTCCTTGGAGAGAAGATTAATAAAAATGTATTTTTTAGCTAGTGTTTTGAGAATAATAGGAATATCGTTAGGATGAGAATAATCATGCATATGGAGTATTTTTTGGTTGAGTAAAGTTTTTAACAAGTTCATCGAGGTCAACAATATCATCAATTATTATTATATTTGATTGACTTGTGAAAAGGATTTTATTGATTTCCATGCTGAAGTTGGGTGTTGTCATGTGGTTGTCAAAAGAAATGATTGGAGTAATGTTTGTTTAATTAGTTTGTTTAGGTTTGGTAGGATCTAGGTCAGATAGTTTCATTGGTGTATCCATTGTTGCACTGATTTCTGTAAAGTTACTAGATTGGGTAAAGGTTGAAGTGCATGCATTGTGGTTGTTTGATCAACATTCCTTTTTTGAAAGACAAGAGAAGTGATTGACAGATGATCATTTTCAGGAGTAAGCTAGTTGGGGTTTTTGGTTATTCCTTGGGAGGTAGAGAAAAATTCTTGGAAGCAGTTGTCGAGTTCAGTGTTTAGTTGGGTTTTCTCTATTTTTTTCACAATATTACTGATGTATTGGAAGTTAAGTGGTGGGTTTCTGGTGTTGGAGAGAGAAATACAAGTTTGGAGAAATCTGCTTTGATTCCCTCTTTTGCTGATATTCATTGTAAAGTTGAAAATGTGAATGTCATTTGTAGAGCCTGTTTTTACAATTTCTTTAATGTTTTTCCTTTTTTTATGATAAGGAATTGGTTGGGAAAGTTTGTCAGGTTAGGAATAAGAAAGTTTCTTGCAAATTCTGTTCTGATAATTTTGTTATTACTGAGATCAAGATAGAAAATTTGGAAGAGTTAATTTCAATCCTGATGAATTGTTGCATATAAGAACTATTTTTTGTTATTGTTAATTGTGGGCCACTCCATGGTGGAAGTTATTTAGTGGTTGTGAGCACTTGGGAGTGCTTAGGAAGTAAAAGTTTCTTGGAAGAACTATTACCAAATAAGAAAATTTTTAGGTAAAAAATGATTTATGGGAAAAAGTTTTTTTAATTATTTTTGAGTTTTGAAATATTAGTTGTTCTAGAATAGTTTTATATTATAGATTTGTTATTGCATCTTTGACATCTATTGTATCTATTACACCTTTACCATTTCTAGAATATTTCTATTTTATTTTATCTTTATTTTCTATTTTATCTTCATCAAAGTATTTATCTAAGTAAATGTTAACACTATTGAATATTCTGATAAAGATAATGTCTTTATCTTAGTTTATATTTTTACTATAACATATATTTATATTATATGAAAATAATATAACTCAAATCATCTTTACATATAATTGCTGCAAAACAATCACATATCTCATCCTTAACTCAAAAATAATTCCATTTTCAAGAAGCAGCATTTTGTTTTTTAGAGTTTTTTGTTTTCTGCTGTAATAGTGTAACAGTGAGTCAGTCACTAATTCTAGCAGAGATTCGTATAATCATTAATAGGTAAATGAATAAAAGAGTGATTTTAGGTGTGTTTTGATTTGATTGAGTCTTTATTAATTTATACTTTTTATTTTTGAGTCTTTTCTCTACTTCTTTATATTTTACATGTTATTTATACTTTATATTTGACTATGTTAGCTTAGACATAATAATAATTAATGATACAGTGACATGACTAAAGCTAAATTATATAATTCTTTTTACAATTCTTCTCATCCTTTCTTTATTATCTAATTATTATAACCAACTTACCTATTGTTACAATAATTAGTCATGTGACTAACATCACATTTAATTTCTTCCTATTATATTGCTGATAATAATTAGTACTAGATTTCACATAATTTCTGGCTAGTTATCAGTCCTTGTTTACAAATTTCAATACAAAAACTATAACTGGCTTACTCTCATTAAATAATTTACAATATATAAAACATCAATTATACTCTATATTACCTTCATATATCAAAATAACACAATAACTTATTGAATTGGAAAAATATATAATTAGTATCTTATATAGGTTTCAGTAATTACAATATATAACACTTTATTCAAACAATATAATAGACATCTGAAATATACTCCAATTATCCTACCATTTATATCACAACATGATTATAACACATAATAACAATATCACAAATATTATATGATCAAAACTATTAAGTTACATGTGACTTGTGTAGTATTGACACTTAACTAAAATATCTAATTTTATTCAGAAATCATATTTAACATTTCTTTTTTCTCCTTATTCAAATGTTTTATAATATCAGCAATTTTGTTTCAAATATTTTTTTTTATTTTTTAGTTTTTACAACAAATAGTTCTTTAGATTTTCTCTGATTAAGAATTTTTCAAATAATATATTTGTTTAATAGATAATAAACTAATATATATAGTAATATAATTCATATCTTAATATTAATCATGTAACAAATATTTATTTTATTAATAAAGATCATAAGTAATATTTTACTTTAATATTAAAAAATAATCTAATTGAAATAAAACTTTAAATATATATATAAAATATTAAAGTTTTATTAATGTTTAATTAATAAATTTTTTCAAAAATATTAATTTTAAGCCAAAAAAATTTTTTTTCATAAAATGTATTATAAATTTTATATATAGTATAAATTAATATATAAAATATAAATGGAAATTAAATTTTTATTATAGAAAAAATATTTAAAAAAATTAAATATAAAAATTAACAAAACTTTTAAGCTTAAAAAAAAATCATAAAAAACTTATTATTATATTTAATAAATATTATTAAAATTAATTTATTTTTTTATTATATAAAATTATTTTAAAAAATATTTAATCTCTATATTTAATATAAAATTTTGTTTTTTTAGTAAAATTTGATTAAATTTTAAGTTAAGTTAATTATTAAATAATTTTTTATACTTAATAAAATAATGATAATAATTGTATAACTTTCATTTAACAAATATATGCATTAAAATAATTTTAATAATTTTTATTATTTCTATTTATAATGTAATTAAAATCAATTATTTTTTTAAAAAATTTTTAATAATATATTGTAAAAACTTTATTAGGTAAACTTGTTTTTTATATTCTTAAATACAGTATATTAATATAGATTTTTATCTTATTTTATCAACTAGTTATTAAATATTATAAAAAACAAAAATATATGTGTAGTACAAATATTTTTGTACCATACTGTATTTCTTGAATTTTAAACAAATATGTTTGAAATTTTATACTAAAGTATTTGAATAAAGATTTGTAAGTTTGATATTAATTTCATATTTTTGTTTATTTAAAAGCATAACTATTTTGCATTATTAATTCTAATTAAGTTTTTTTTTTATAATAATTGTTTAAAAAAAACATATATAATAAATTAGAAAAATCAATTGCTATTATAAAACCAATTATTGTGAGGGATTATTCAAACCTTCTCTATTACTAAGGTTTCTAAGGTTGAGACACAATAATTTGATCCAAGTTTTTTTCTTAAACATTACAAAACAAACTCACAATTCATTAATACACAGTCATTTTGAAACTACTCAAACCCTTTCTTAGTTGCTATTATAAAAGCTTTCTTTTCTTTATATACATATTAATCTCATAGTAAAATTATTATAATTATTCTAATTATTTACTATACCTACTATTTAAACTATAATCAAGAAAAGAAATAAAAGAAATAAAAAATAACTTAGATTTGACATGAAATCAATCCATGTGACGATGCAAATCTTCTCTCACATTATCAATTTTCGTTACTATCATATTACTGTAAATTTCAATGCATCATTTATAATTAACAATATCAATATACAGTATGCAGTATAATTCTAAACCAACATTTTAGAGTTATTATTTTAGGACCGAAAATATTTTCAAAAATAATATTCATATATAGCAATAATGAATATGCGATATACAATATACAGTATATACAGTCTGTGCATATACTGTATATTTCATATCATATTAAAATATCAAAGAAATAGAAAATCCTAGATTTTTAAAGATTACTAGGAACACGATGCAATTATTTGATGCTTGTAACAAACGCTTTACTTAAAATAAAATAATTGATTAAAAAAATTTTTTTTGTCATATGTTTGCGAGATTGAAAAGGGGAAAGCTCATTTTATTATCGAAATCTATGCCAAAACTGGTAAGAAACAAGTATGCGGTAGAAGAGAAAAATAGTTATCGGTCAGAAAGGCTTGTTTTTTTTTTTATATACTGAAAGTAAAAAAATATATCAAGTGTCATGTAAAGCACAAGACAATCGTATATGTGTGACTGTGAATTGAGAAATTTTTGCAATTCGTAGAAGGTAGTTGGATTATATTAACGGTGGAAAGAAATATTTTGAGAGATAGACTGTTTTGAGGACAAAAGCCATTTTAACATTATGGAAATTGCATGAAAACATGGAATCACTAGTAAAACATGAAAATATCTATGAAAGGACACTGGAGACATGCTATCGGTTAAAGCATTAGGCATTGTGTCAGTAAAACTACTCGCATTGCATTGACGTTTATAATTGAAAGAAAATGTGCTTTCGAGCAATTGAATGAACCTGCAGAATTACAAGTGAATGGTTTCGAACTTGAGAATGGCATGTTTGGGTTAGACCAATCACCTAAAGATGGAACAATTAACAATCTCAAGTACCGTGAAAAAGTCACGGGAGTTTGATTATCGTGAGATAGTGTAACCCCGGGTTAGGATAAAAATTTAAGGGACAGCGAAAAATTAGAATTGACTACAGTGTGCTTCCTTTCTGTTGTGGACCGAAACATCTCGATAGGGCCCTTGTTAAGACGAGCTGTGTACGTCCCACGCCGTCGGGAGTATAAGTAATGCGATGGCCATATAAACAGAGGTATGTGAATGGATGCGTACAACCCACAACCCGCGCGCCCCAAGTAGTGTAGGGTTACAAAGTCAGACATTCTCATGATTACTTAATAAATAAATAAATAAGTAAATGAATGGAATATATTGTTATTTGAATTTTAAAAGATGGACTCGAGCGAGAGTAGATTGTCATCACATGAAAATTCCGGAAAATCGATCATCATGGCCTTCCCGAGTTAATGGGAATGGTAGACCGTCCAATAATAATATTTTCCGAATCCGCAAATCCTGTCCTTGACTTTCTTTGTCCCAAACAAAAGTTTCAATCGACTAACGAAATCATCGATTCATTTATAAATCTGATCGGAAAAAAAATTCGATTGATGTATGTTGAATGAGAACGCCTTGCATATACAGTATAGGTAGGCACAATGTATGCAACATATACGGCATACAAACGTTCATGTAATTTTGACATGGCATCACCGTCTCTTTAAATACACCTCGTATTTAACATTATGTAGGAGAATCAACTTACCAAAAAGGTCCGTGCCCTTAGATCAATTACATAGCGAGCGAGGTCCCTTGGATTTTACGAGAAAATTCCCAGGGCACACGGGATCCTAACACAAAGTGACTTCTGGTATCACTATAACCATTATGGAATCAACCAAATAAGGTAAAAAATTTTTCCATGGGTTCACGAGGTTTGTTATTATAAGTTAATTTCTTGGCTTTTTTTATTTTGTTTACGATTAATTGTTAAAGTGTTCAACTCTAACAAACAAACAATAATTCATTACCACACTCTCTTCAATCTTCTAAAACCTTGTATTGACGTCGCGAAGGAAGGAGAGAGTTTCTCAATGACACTCTATTGAAAACTTAAGGTGACACTTTCAAACATTCAAGTATTTTGGTTCTTAAAATGCATGGCATATGGATTTCTATGACGTAATCAAAGATCTGCTGCGTTAAATTAACATTAAAAAAAAAACACAAGTACATTTATTTACGAAGCAAATTTAAAAGCAACTTTACTCATAACCTCATTTTTAAAATTATTTGCCTAAAACAATAACAATTTAAATAAATAACCTTTTTCCGTTAAGGCTCATAGTAATGGTTTTGAAAAAATATCTTAAAAAACCTGAACATTTTGTTTTTAATTTTTGGTTTATTTATTTTCACTTATCTATTTACTCTCATTTACCCATTTACTATCATTTATTTAATACTCCCAAGTCTGAACATTTTGATCCGGAAAGTCCAAATTCATCAAAAGTAGTCATTCGAATTCCGGGATAATTTGTGTTAGCAAAACGCCTCTGCTGTATATTATGGTTACAAGTTGTGAATTTTGATAGGGATTAAACAAAACTGTAAGATGCGTTTGGAAATATATAAATATAATTAAAATTGACCTTTGATATTCAAGTATTTAATGTGACAACAGCAATTATCACCCGATATTTTCGAATGTTAACGGGCCCAAAATTATTTGGGGGAAAAAAAAAAGAAACCCTTATTCGAATCAAACTGTGGCGTTTATTTGAACAACTTCATCTAAACTTTTAAGTATTTTAAAGTGTACTACTACACATTAATAAAATCTGCTTGAGACAATACAGTATATGGTAACTTGCCGTTTTCAGAGTGGTTTCCTATTATGGATTTTAACCAATCCGAATTTTCTGTGGCTCAAATACAACCAAATAAGCATGTAAAAAAACATCTGTCCTCCAATTATAGTATGAACACGCTCCGTGAACACAGCACTTTCTCCCGCGCTGCGTAAATCCCTTTAATTACGCGGTCAGAATTGATATTCTTCAACCCTCGAGAGAAATGAGTTCATGAGGTCAGTAACATTCGATTATTCCAAATGTTTATTATAACTTGAAACATTATCTGCAATTAATTATTATTATTCAGGTGATAGTTTCGCGTGCCAACAATTTGTGGACGAGAAAAAAAAAACAATTACTAAAATGGGTGGATAAAAATCTTTAACCAAACATATGGTAAACCCTACACAAGCATCACAACATAATACATTATCGTAATATTATAAGGAAAGATGAGTTTAACAAGATTGCCGCACATGTGTGCAAACACCCAAAAACATTCGACTAAAAAAAATAATTTCCAAATGTGACCTTGAAAAATACATGGGCCCTTCCCGTGAAATTACAGAAGACATTTAAAACATCTTCCCACAAAGTCACGATTGCCCTTAATATTAGAATGTGATTGGTTCTTTTTCTTTTTGGAGATTGATTAATAATTCATTTAAAACAAGCACACATGCACAAAAAAAAATAGAGCTTTTATTTACCTAAATCACAAATTTTCATGAGACAATGTACAATAGTTCATTTTGTGCACGTCTTGAAAGAATTGTCAGGTATTTTTTCACATAGTCAATGAATTATAATTCGTCATGAGTTTTTCCTCGCGTGCATTTGTGAGACGTTTGGCGGTCAGATTCACACAACTTTAATTTAAATTTGTTTTATAATCACCAACACCTGATACAAATCAAACCATTAGAGGCAATTCCCTTGAACATAATTTACACGGGTTGCTATTGCCATAATTGATTCCAGCCGGATTTTGCATTTTTATTAGTATTACAATAGTCCGAATGCGACCTTTCACCTATGAGTGAATTTATGGTCGTTTCACGCACATGCGAAACTTCCAAGATCGAAAAGGGTAAGTCATGTAAGGAATCATCGATGTCTTCGCATTGACCATTCTCAGGTTCTTCATTTGTTACGCGAAAAATGATTCTTCCTTGAATCTTCTCAATTCGAATGTGGTTAAAACTTGCCGAAATGTGTCTGGTATTTTTGTCAGGGAACGCATGTGTGAGCTAATTGGACGTTATCATAAATTGAAATAAAATTAATTTTGCTGAAATTTGCGTAACTCAATGATGCAAGCCTCATTATCCCAATCAGAGTTTCCCCTGCGTTGTGATCAATAATTATACGTTTTGTTTGACTCTATCGTTTGTACAATTATAAGACACATGCTCGTTCATGCTCATATCACCTCGGTTGTTTCACGTTGTTTTGTGAATCAAATACAATGGTCATCGTCCCGATTATGTATGCACTTATCATGGTGTGAACAATAAATCCATTCTCGCACAGCACAATATGAAGTGAATGATTGTTGCAAAAAAGAAACATAAAAAACAACGTGTTTGGCACACAATATGTAAAGGTGCATATCTCATCATCTGAATCGAATTTTCATAAATTCAAATCGATCTCGATCCACGAGACATAGGGTGCAGTGTATCCACGGTTTTACATCGAGTCCATACAGTGTATCCACAGGTTTCCATCGGAGTCCATACAGTGTATCCACAGGTTTCCATCGAGTCCATACGACTACTCACAACAGATTCTTGTTGGAAACAAGTCATATGTGTGACATCCTGTTTAAATGATGCCGTGTTCAAAATTTCGAGAAATTGATAATATATGTCGCGTAGTAGTGCAGTGCAAGTATACGTGACAAATGTGAATTAAGGTCAAATGTCAGCGAAAATAGGTTTCATGAATTTTAAGTTTATTGAAAGTTACTCGATCGCAATACTGTACAGTAATAAGCTTCTAGACCCTGCATTGAATAGCATGTAACCAATTGGTGGGTCTGTGCTACAAGGAATGTGACCATAATCAATATGTACGTATACGGTTAAACTTTATTTGCCACTTCTGATAATTTCTGTGACACACTGAACCAACCCCATACAACTTGCGATCGAAAATTCTTTATAGATTCCGGTGCACACAAATTGAAGAACGAGGAATGGGAGAATGGAAAATGTACCCTACAATGAAATATTTGTTGGTCGGTGAATGTAATTAAAGTAAATTTTGATCGTAAGCTACTTAATACTGTATCGTGTGTATTCCGCGTTATTACGTAATACCGAAACTCCATCGGAATATAAGAACAAATGCTGTATCACTTGTGATGTAAATTGTGAAAGGTGAGGCGTTGATTCACGGACATAAATTATAATTCCGGTATGAATGTACTATATTCACGAAATTCTGTGTTACAAATGGTTTGGAAAAAAAAGAAATATGCGAAAATTATTAAAGGTTGGTATTTGTGGAACAAAACAACATTGTCTTAAATACAGTAATATCCAATGTTTTAAAAAACAAAAACAAAAACAAAGAATTAGTAATATGCGTTGCATTCAAATTTATCATTTGTAATATATTTATTTATTATTAATATTACACCATACACATGTTATCGTAACGTCGTCGTTAACTAATTTTTGTTAAATTGATAGGTAGAAAGTAAACTGCTCACACAGTTTACAGTATTCAGAGATATTAAGAGATATAAAACCAAATCTTATTTATAAAAAAAAAAAGATACGATTATTTATAACAACGATACATTATGTATCCTATTTACAGTATATTTATTTGTTTGGTAGTTACACAAGAAATCGTATTTTTTTTTTTAACTCATATGAAAACAAATAATGAATTATGAATTGTTGAAATTAAAACCTGTGACAATAACCTTTTGGATTTTAATATACAATAAATTTATTATTGAAAAATTTCAGTACTTAAATATAAAAAGCGATTTTGATAAACGCGTTAAATTACAAAGTTGATGAATTATATCATACTGTATACAGTAGTCGGATTTTAATAACATGAATTTATTTTGGAATAATTTTAAATGCCCCAAATGTGAATTTCTCAAATTTATTATTTATTATTTTTTTAAAAAAAAAAACGACAATAATAGTACTGGTATCCCGATTTAAATATCCTGATTTAAATATCCTTATTTTAATATTATAAATAATTTGGGTATGAAATATATACATTATTTAAAATATTACAAACAAATATAAGATTAACTGGTTTTTATAAAATAAAAATTCTAATGCATCATCCATCATCTTATTCCAAGAGTAATGGCATTTTGGACAAATCGTATCCACGCACTAAAATGCTATGTATGTTTAAAAGGGCGACATATGTAAGCGGAAAATTTTATTTTAATGCAAGTGCATTCTCTAACGTCTTTGAACAGAAAACATTCGCGTAACGGCAATCGGCTGACATAACTTGCTTATTTAATGAGTGTAAGCAAAATCCGTCTTTTCATTGCACATAGATAGAAAAGGAAGATGCATTATTATAACCGACCGGGCTACATGCGTAAAACTTCCGATGGCCTGATATGAGTAAATCATACGATATTCCAAATCATTACATCATTCTCCAATACTACATCTTTGTTAAACTATTGGATATCAAATTAATTTTGTGGCTCATTAAGACCCAAGTGTAAAGAATCCTTTTTCTATTTGATGGCGATTGTTGCGAATCATTAAGGAGGCAGAAAAATCAAGGGTCATCGACAGTAATGTTTTTGGATTTTTGAAAATCGAAAACCCGTATTTTGACGATCCTACTTACACTCGCACCTTTTTTATCGATACTACTTACATTCGCACCTTTTTTATCTTTTGGGGTGTTTTTTTCGCGTCTCTCAAGCATATTCTAAAACGCCAAGATCTCAAATCGGAAATTGGCACCAAAAGGCACGCAGGAAAGTATACGTACAAACTCTTCTCAGATTGAAAAGGAACTATATTGTGGACAATACGACGGGCCACCACTGCACGTTCAATGCGTCGCATAACGTATTATTAATCTTCCTTGGCCTTCCTTCTATTTATCTGGAGAAGATTTCATGATTTGTCATATTCATGATACATATGATTGTGTGTCACCAACTCGACGTTCCTGCATCGGCATTTTCCGTACTCGCTAAAACTTTCTTCCAGAAAAATCCATACACGGTAGTGCGCATCTTTCCATTTCCATTATTAATTTGTGATTTTACGGAGATACCATACTTACATGGGTAAATCTTCAGCTTTCGGGACCGAAAAGGAAAAAATTGGTTTATTCAACATTGATTGGGTAATCACGATTTGATGTAATGAAAAATCATATACTGTACCGTAGACGATATACAAAATATATTTTTATGAATTTTTGAACTTTTAAAAATTATGTGATTGATAATTCTTATTGTCTCTGCGTACAAACTCTTGAAAAATTAAACATCAATAATCTAAGGTATATTCATCAGGCTACAAACTCTACATTCAAATGTTTGGTGTGATCCAATTATATAAACAAGAAAGCCTAAAAGAAACCTCCGAAATTTCTTGAAAATACGATTAAATATGTGCGGCAAAATTTATTGTCGGTGTTAAACGATGAATTGTTGATATCTTGAGGATTAGTTCGTTCTAATGACAATTTATGTCTCTTCTTGACGATACAATGACAACTTTTCATATCCGTGGTTTGCGTAAAACGCTGTGTTGATCACTTGGCAACCTCTAATAGTACTGCATATCGTATCGTATATTATATATGCGTTTTCGCAAAACTCAAATGTGTAATCTATTAACTTCGATATAAACAATTTAAGAAGTGAAAAAATTTAAAATATCCAAATTGTAGCCGCGAATTTGATAGCAGAAACTGTAATGACGTGTGAAGGAATTTTTACTTTAAAATCAAATGTATTGTGACACAAGAACACTTGTTTCAATGCATTATCTCGTGCACATTGCTATTGTTGATTATCGAGTCCATCGCGTATCGCTAGGGTAAACTTCCTTCTTCTGCACCTGAAGACGTGTTTTCTAGTTGTTTTCTATCTAAGCATAATTAATTGTTTTTACTAGTGAAAATTTTTAAACCTTTATTATCAATTTAAACATGTCATTTAAAACATTAATGATAACTTTACCAAAATATCTACTGTACTTATATAATTGAATTGAATTAAAATTTTCAACATGTCATTATTATTATTATTATTATTATTATTTCATTTTTTTTTAATTGAAAGTCTTTGCCATTATCTTAAACTTTATCTTAAAACAAAAAGTACTTAATAAATAAAAAAATACTTTATATTTAAAATTAAATTAATTATAAGATTGTTGTTTGTTTGTTTGTTTTTTCAGGTAAAAGGAACTCACGGCACATGCAACTTTATTAAGTTATTTATATCCAATTACACAACTACAAAGTCCATTGAAATTAATCTGCTCCCTTTACCTATATAACCTTATCAATCACACAAGCTTGCTATTGTTGAGATGGGCTTATATATTTGAGTGAAATCTTTAAAAAAGATAATATTTGTTTTATACAAGATTAAAAAATCAAAAAAAAAATCATTTTATTTTTAATTTATAATTTTTATTAATGGAATAAGAATATATTACATAATTGATATTTAAATTTTAAGATATATTTTACAAAAAGAAGAATAAAAGAAATCATTTATTCTTAAAAAACTAATATCTTCTTAATAATTCATTCTATTATAAAAAATATTGATAGGTTATTAAGAATGATTTTAATAATAATAATAATATTCTTTAAAAAAGTATCTAATATTATATATATACTTTTTCTTCAATTATATATATTTTTTAATTATATTTTTGTTTTTAAAAATTCATATTTCATAATAGATTAAAAATAATAATTAAAATCAATTGAAAAGATCATATAATAAAATAAATTTATTTTTTCAAATATATGTCATTTAATAAAAATATAATTATTATTTAAAAAAAAAACATAATATAATTTATTAAAAAAACAATAAAAATCATAATAAAATTAGTTGTAATAAATTTTTTATATTATTATTATTATTATTATTATATTTGATAAAAAAAATTAAATAAATAATAAAATATAAAATTATATTGTGTATGTTTGATATTGTGTTGAAGTAAATGATTTTGTGTTTTTTTTTATAGTTGACTAGAAGTAAAATAAAGATATTTTGTTTAATTTTAGATATGTAATAAAGAAATTGTAATTTTTGGATTTGTTAAAAAGAATTATAATTACAATTATATATAATAGAAAAAGAAAAGAGTCGTGATTAAATTTAATTATAAATGATTTTAATGTTGAATAAGATTCTAAGTAATAGTTATTATATTGAATTAATATTTATATATTAGAAAAACTTCAAGTAAAAAATTATTATATTAAAAAAGAAAGTTAATAATTAATTATATATATTACTGAAATATATTTTTATATTAATTATTTGTAAGAATCTAAATGGATTAGTATTTGAGTATTGTTCTAAAGTGGTTTAATAATAAAAAAATTGAGAATATTTTTTATTGTTTTTGGTTTAAATATATTATTGGATTGGATTTGATAAAGAGATTTAATAAATTTAAAAATATTAAAAATTGATATTTATAAATATTTGCATATATATTAAGAGAACATTTTTTGCACTTAAATAAATTTGTCAAAATCAGAGTTATTATGGAACTAATAATTATAAGAAAATTATTTGTATTTATATTTTGTTTTTTTCCAATCATTATTTCATTAATAATAAGAATTGCTAATTATTTTCTCTTGTTGTTTAGTTTTACTGGCATTGTATTGATTTGTTAGAATTTTTATTATAATAGTAAGTTATATTTGAGGAATGTTTTGCTTTGAAAATTGAAATCAAACCTAAATTAAATATGCTGCCAGTTTGTTATATTATTATAATTATATATAAGAAGTTGCTTAATATAGAAATATTTTTTTGAAAAGTTAATTTGCAAAGATTAATCAGTTTATATAATGTAATGGAAGTTAATAAATAGGAATAGATCCTTCAGAAATTTTATAATAGCAGCTTGGTTTTAAGCAAAAGTGGATATTATAGAATTTGACAAGATAGATTAAGTAGGTTATTATTTTGTATTTGAAAATTTGTTAATTTTAGAAATAATTTGTAATTTTGGATTTGTATAATATGGATTTCTAGTTTTTTGAATGGTTTGATAATAGAATTTGATAGTATATATTAAGGATTAAAAATTAGAATTTCTAATTGTAAATAAAATATAAGTTTTATATTGAAAATATATGAATTATTGAATTATAATTATGTGAATGTTAAAAAAAAAAAAAACTCTTTCCCGTAAATCATTTTTCACCTAAAAATTTCCTTATTTGATAATAGTCTTCTCAAGAAACTTTTACTTCTCAAGCACTTCCAAGTGCTCACAACCACTAAATAACTCCTACCATGGA
>CAJVPV010001705.1:0-14958 GCA_910591835.1 Acaulospora morrowiae | reverse complement strand
TAATTCAGCAGATGTAAGATTTCATTTTGGCTCAGAAAATAAAACGAATGTTGAATTATGGAATATTGAATTTTACCTAATTAAACGTGAATGTATAATCCCTATTCACAATATTTTTGGCCATTTATTCCATTATATATATATATATTTTTTTTTTTTATCCGCTGTCAACTCAGGATCCACCAGACCACCTTTGTAGCCCCTTGGTGTTTCTCCGGAATGCATTTTGACAGTCATTTGGTGATTGATCCTAAATACCCGTCTCAGGCCTAAGCCTCTAAGTATAGATATTGGAAGTAAGTAGGTTGTTATGTCAAGATCAGCAGACTGTGCTAGCTGCCTTGACAATTCTAGCCTGCAGCCACCACTACAGTATTTCAATCATTCAGTTTAGTCAAGACTTACTAGAATTTAGTCAGTGAGATATCATTGGCGGAATGAGGGTACACCAGTATACCAAATTCATCTGGAAATCGGATCCAGCCTCATCCTTCCTAATCTAGCCTAGCAACACATGTGGGGGTTACGTTTTATGGGGTCATGCAGTCAACCGTCGCAAATATACCTCTTAGGATAGAACATCCCGTGATACAAACAACCTCCTATATCCTGACCAGATCCTCGCTACCATTGGACATATGAAACTTTTACTGATAGTTGTGTGACTAATGGTTTTAGCCATCTGTACCTTTCTTTTCGCTATCGGAAAGATCCCATGAAACTTCTTTCCCCTTTTGAAGATATTTCCCAGGCAATACTTGATCAGAAAGTTTACCAATCAGATTATCTATCTTTTTGACCTATAGGGTGTAGTCTATCCATAAGGCTCCTTGATCACCAGAACAATCCAAATCGCTCTTTATCATGAGTTACAGGGACAGTGACACAAAGTTCCTATTGGGATATGTGAATTGTTCCCCAGCTGAAATTGAACTGTGGATCATAGGTTAGCTCTACCCTGCCTTAGCTCACTGGACTATGACTGGGTAGGTCTTGCCATTTATTCCATTATATATAAAATATCAAATCGGTATAATTCTTGTAAATATTTAGCTGTAATTTCACTAAACCACAAGTATAATATTTAAAATCACTAAAATTTGACTATAATTAGGTATAAAACAATTTTTATCTAAATTTGATTTTTTAAAAAAAATATACTGTAAATTTATTTTATTTTATTTTATTATAATTATTACAAAAAATAAAATATTATTTTATAAATCAGCATATATTGAATATTTGCCAAGTAGTATTATGCCAAATTTTTACCAAATAATACTATACCAAATGTTATATCTGAATGTTTGACAAGTGGCAGCATGCTGAATGGCACTATTTTGACTAGTGTACAGATAGGCCTTTCTTCTTTATATTAATGTTTCATAGAGTGATAGATTAAATTCTTTCTTTATTTTTCAATGTATTGTATGCAATGGTTGCGTAATTAATCCTTACATGCAGGATTATGCATTTTTGAGCAAGTTAAATTTTGAACTTTTCTTTTACAACATTTTTGAGAAATTTTTTTCTTTTTTTAAAGGATTTTCTTTATATGACTCCTTAATATTTTTCCAAGTTATTTTATTACTTCTATAATATTTCAATTATCTTATATAAAAGATAAATATCTTAATATTAGTTGAATTTTATTTATTAAAAAAAGTGGATGCAAGAAAAACATATAATCATGTAATTCCAATATTTTTGTTGTTTTATTCTAAATAACTTACAATAAAATATAAATCAATAAAGATTATGAATGATTTGTTTCTGATATTTAAATTAAATATTGTTATTTAATCTTGAAGATATATAAAGTTTTAAAAAAAAATAATGAAAATGTATAATATTTTGTGTTCAAATTATTGTCTTTAGAAATAATAAAAATGTTAAGTATAATTTTTAATTTCATTTTCAATTAATATGTATTAGTATTACAGTTTTTATCCAAATCCAATCAATTAAAAAATCAAATATAATTAAATCAAATCAAATTTTTAAATTTTTAAACTAATTAAAATTGAATTAAATTAAATTTTATAATTAAATTCAATCAGAATTGAATCAGATTCAAATTGAATTTAGTCTAATTTATATCAAATAATCAAATAATTATTTAATTTTATTTAAATAGAATTAATTAAAAAAGTAAATAAAAAACATAGAATTCTTTAATCAATGTACAAAATATCAAATTAAAAAAATTGATATTTGTTTTCTTTGATAATTTAACAATTTTTATCAGTTATTTTTTAAAAAGTTTTATATACACTAGACTTTGTTTTATAATATTTAATTTAACTATTTACTTACTTTTATTAACTTTGTTTATTTTCAAAAGTTTATTTTTTTAAAAAAAATTAAATATAAAAACTCATCAATAATAGTAATATTTATATAATAAAATTAATCTTTTAACAAGCCATAATAATTTTAATAATAAAATTAATACAAAATAATTTATTATTTTGAAAAAATTATTGATATGTTAAAATAGTTATTAGTTGCAATCTAGTAACTAATTGGAATATTATTATTTTTTTGCATTTTTTTTATTAAATAATATTATTTTCAACTAATATAATTTACTTTTTTTTATTGAATTTAACTAAAATAAATTCTTTGTTGATATTGAATTTTAAATAAGAAATATATAACAAAGAAATTTTTCTTTTTAAATATTGTAGTCAAGTCTTGCAAAAATATATTATAATTTTAGTTTGTAAATTAATTATTATTAAAATTATGAATTTGGATAATATAATATATTTTTTATTTTGTCAATTATTAAAGATTAATTGTTTTTGTATATTTTTAGAATAAGTAAATTAGAATAAATTTTCAAAAAGTTTGTAAAAACATTTTGAAATTATAAAAAAGTTATATTATTATAATATTTTGAAAAAATAATAATATTGTAATATTATATATAAACTGAATTAGTTTTAAATATTGTACTTAAATTAATTTCAAATTGATGATTTTTTTTTAATATTAAGTAAAACCTTTATCAAATATTTATTAATTAAAAAGTATAAACTATATTATATACAAAATTGAATTATAATGAGATATAGGATAATATATATTAACCTATTACTATTATAAAACAAATATATTATTGAAAAACCTTTGGAAAAGAAAAACTTGAAAAACTATTTGTTATAAAAAATAAAAATAAAGATACTATTATGGGCAAGATTATTATTTTGTAAAGTAAATATTTGTAAAGAATAATTAGTAAAGTATTGTAATATTTATTAAATATGGTTTTTAAATATATCTACTGTATATTAGTTTTATAATAACAACTCTTTCTGAAATGCATCAAATTTCCTTTCTAGAAAGGCACAAACAAAACGTTCGCTAGAAAAATGTCCAACAACAATAGGAGTCAAAGGGCTTCAATAAATTCTTTAACAGATCAGAACGAGCACTAAGATACAAAAGAAGGGTAAGAAAAGATGCTATTTCCATCAGAACACAACCATATGCAAAGAAGCTCACAACAACAACTACAAAACAGAATCCAATAACAACCAGTATGACACCCAACAAAACACCCCAACAGCAGCTCAAAACCCAATCAGAAACAAAAACAGAACAACAACAAACAAGAACAGAACTAAACCAAGCATAACTGAATAGCCAAGAAACAATCACCAGCTCTTCTTTCTGGAGCAAGATCATTGAAATATACTACAATGAAAGTAGCACCTCAAACAGTCAGCAACACAGTCAGGAAACAGGAATCAGCTTTGAAAACAGAAGAAACCCAAGAATCGATAACACCGATGAAGAAATAGAGACATACTCAGACACTATACCAGAAAACAAGTGAATTCCGGTCCAAAACAAAAGAAAAAACAAAGAAACAGTGAGAGACCCTAGAAGACCCAAACATCTTTCCTCTTCAACAGAACCCAAATATATGGCAGAGAACGATACAAAGTGGACATCCTAGCCAATCAAGTCAAGAGCAAAACTATTTATTAAAAACTAGAACATATTCTAATAGCACTCAACTCTTCAAAAGGTCTACTCACAGTTTATATAGAAGGGAAAAATGAAGACATGAAAATCATTGCTATCTTCAGAGACCAACAAGCAGCACAACACGTCACAACTATGGACATCTCCAATATGGAAGGAAAAAAATTAAAACATATGAAAACAGGTTGCCATGAGATTAATAAGGAAAATTCCACCATAGTATGGAACATTCTTCTGAACACAAAACTGATTGAAGTTAAACAAGTCTTTACCAGATATGAACAAATCCAAGGAATCATAATGAAA
Organism: Acaulospora morrowiae; assembly: GCA_910591835.1. Lineage (NCBI taxonomy): Eukaryota > Fungi > Glomeromycota > Glomeromycetes > Diversisporales > Acaulosporaceae > Acaulospora > Acaulospora morrowiae. The sequence continues at coordinate 10,656 of CAJVPV010001705.1, read as the reverse complement.
ACCCAGAACCTTTGGCAATGTGCCACAATTACATTCGAAAATCAGGAATCCAAAAACAAACTAGTCGAAAACAGAAGCACACTTATCAGGGGAGACTTAGTCCAAATTAATGATACAGAATGGACACTTGCACAAATAAAACAAAGGCATGAAATTGCAACAAAACTCATAAACCTTCCACCTAATACAACAGCATGGAACCTCAAAAACATCCTATTACAGAGCAAAGGATGCATATGCTACATTTCAAGATCTGCAAACAGATGGTACAAACCCAAAAAATTCGTAGTAATCAGTTTCGAAACACAAAAAGAACTTCTGAAGGCCATTTAAACACAATATACACTTGGAGAAACCATACTCACCTTTACTCCAATTACAGCTAAACTCTACGCAATCTATGATGGAACTTCTCACCTAGCCAAGAAATGCCTAACCAAAGAAAGATGTACTCAATGGAACAGTTACAACAGAACACAAGCATCAAAATTTGGATCATTATACAATAGATTCAGACCAGAAAAGATCAACACTATTTAAAATATTCACAATTCCAAGACATCATGGAACACAAGAGTAGGAACATATGCAGGGATGGTTGCACAAGCATCTAGATCTAAATCAAGAACACCTATTATCTTATCTGACATTACTAATATATTCAAAGAAATTCAACATGAACTCAACACAATAAGTAGCCAAATCTTAAGTCTTGACAAACGCATTACCAACTTAGAATACTATAATGAAGAATACTATGAAACAATAAATAGCGAACAATCATCAAATATACAACAAACAACAATACTTCTGCAAGAAGAAGACACACTATACTCAGTAGAAAACAACCTTGATAATATCAGAAACACACAAACACAGCTTTTTTTCTCAATCAGGGCATGTAAGACAAGATGAATCAAATTTTCTTCATTATGGATACATTAGCACAGACATCAACTCAAAACACTATTCATAATAAACAATAATAGGGAACAACAATAGCAACAACAATAACACAAACAATCAAGATTATCTTACAGAAGCACAACCAGTTCCAAATATAAAAACACATGAAAACAATACCATAACCTTTTTTCAACAACTCAAAACAATACTGACCTGGTTAGATATAGATTCCAATCAAAGCATTCAAGATCGAAACACCCATAACACCTATGAAACAACAATCACAAACATGCAAATCATAAATACAGAAACTATAACAGCAACACAACTATCAAAAGAACAAAACACACAACTCACAAATCCAACACAACAGATTCAAGAATGGCACATCTTAACAATTAATATCAAAGGCACCAAATCCAATCTTAGCAAACAACTATTATGGACAGAATGGATCGAAAAGTCAGGAAAAAACATCATAGCACTCACAGAAACCAATATTATCAAATCAGAAGGAAAATACATCAGATTTGCGAACTATCAAATAACATGAAGTAAGCAAGTGACCAACTTAAGGGATTCGAGATAGCTCTGTTAATCAAACAAAACATATATATCAGAGGACAGATTGATTTGGACAGACTTACTGTTCAAATACAAAAGAAGAATTAGAATTATTGCAACATATATTCCAGCAAGTTCACATCAAAAATATAAAATATATACAAAGAAGATACTAGAAGTCCTCTCAGAAGTCAAATCAGTTCAAGCATATACAATAATTCTTAAGAACTTCAATATGGTCACCAATCCAAGCATCAACATGCCAAACTCAAATTTTCCCTAAAACAGACAATTTTTTCTTATCACTCAATGGCTATCCACAAATTAATATATCAACACCTTCAGAGAAATATACCCACTTAACATACAATATACTTGGAACAACACCAACAACATTCAAAGCAGAATTGATCAAATCTGGATATCACCATCAACATTATGAATCATTACACAAGTGTTTATAGAAGAAATAGACACAATACTGTATAAAACAGATTACAATATCTTACATATCACAATTCAACTTTGAAACACAAATGCATCCAGCAACCAATGCTCCAAACACCAGACAAACAATAGGTTCAGATGGGAAGACACATCCATAGAAAAATGGAAAGAGTTTGACAAGAACATATTGGAAATCCTTCAGCATACATGGCCAACTCAAGGAAAGAACCAACAAAATATTGACTGAAAATGATATATTTTTAGAGACACACTCCTCAAATTAGCTGCTAATCATATAAAGAAATATAAAGAAAAGAAAAAAACCCCCAAACCATCCAAACCATCCAAACTATTCACTTTCATTATCAGAAAGATATCTAAGCTTAAAAATTTATCTGACAGATGGGAAAAACAAGATATCACAACAGAGACCTTTTTCTTCAAAACAAAAAAAACACTCAATTAGCTCACAAATAAACAAAACTTCACAATCGATATATTAACTGATATACAAGACAAAGACGCACTCCAAGAATGGAAACTCACACTCAATATACACCTCATCAACTATAAACAAATTCTCAAAACAATTTGTAGAAATCAATATACAAAAGCAGTCAGAGAACAAATTCAATACAGAAACAACTATTTCAGCAAAAACAAAAAACAAATGATTAGAAACCTGCTGGACAACCTCAAAAGAACCATCCAATTAGACAAGATTATCACATACATACCAGAGGAGCAAGTAATTAATAATCCCGAAACAATCAAAAGCACAGTTAGAGCACACTTCGAGCAATGAACAAAAAAGTGAAACATACAACCAATAGACAATACAAAGTGGAAGAAAGAATATAAACCAATGAAAACATATAAACAGACTGGTACAACAACACTACAAAATCAATTACCATAGAAGAAATACAACAAATACTTAAAAGCTGCTCATCTAAAACAGCATTAGGTCCAAAAGGAATTTCCTATATCGCCTTCAAAAAACTAATCAAAGATACTTTCAAATACCTTACAGAACTTTTCAATAATATCCTAGAGCAAGAAAGACTACCACATGAATGGAAAATAGGAAACATCTACCCTATACCCAAACCTAAACCTTGGGAAAATGATATCAACATCACAAGACCAATCATACTGCTGGAAACAATATGGAAAATCTTCACAAAAATAATTGCAGACAGACTGGCACAGATACTGACACAACACTACATAATCTTACCACACAACTGGGCAGCCCTACTTGGCTGCAGTACCTAAGAATCAATACAAATTCTTAAGCAATACAAGATGATGCAATACAAAACAACAAATAAGCATGGATTCTCAACCTAGACATGGCCAAAGCATACGACTCAGTAAACATTCAAAGGCTTATCAAGTCATTACAATGAATCAAAGTTTCAGAACAAATCATCAAGGTCATCACCAACATATGCGACAATAGACAAAACCAAGTACTTACACCCTTTGGATCCACATTACCATACACAGTAGATGGCATTGATCAAGGGGATACAATATTACCACTCCTCTGGAGAATTTTTACAACCCTTTTATCACATTCATAGTGTTATACTTGATTTTTGCTCAATGATCTTCACTACCCTTGTTCAATTTTTAGTAGCATTTACCCTTGTAATATTGTCCATTCTAGAATAATCTTTGTATTACTGATTTACTATCTCCAAGCACTGTGCTTTTCGTGCTATCTGTGCTCTAGAATATTACCTATTTCTCTAATTTATCTTTAATCACTTATCTCCGCCAAAGCACTTCTCTCTATGAAAACACATATAGTAAATTGTTCTGATGAAGATAGTATTTCTCTTATATCTCCAATAGTATACATAGCATATATTTATCATGTATTAAATTATATTTCTAAAATATATATATAAACGCCTCCAATTCCTCCTAGAATTGCAAGGTTGAACTTTCCTCTTTATTAATAAAATAACTTGACCTTTATTAAACAAATCACCATTGCCTCTTTCGCTTGACCTCATACACCTCAGAACTGTACTAATTTTAGTACACTCTTATGAACTTTAGTATACCATATTGGTCCATCCATACAAAGTGTCTTCCTGCTATTAGTTCTCCGTCCATATCTTTCTCCTGAGGTAGGAAGATATATGACAATAGCAACCAAAATCCAAGGATATATACTCACAGCAAAATATTGGACAGATATATACTGACCATCAAAAACTACAACTCAAAACATCTCCTGTACAGCTTTCATAGATAACATAACACTAATTATACAAGACAGAAAAATGCTACAAGAACTATGTAATATATGCACAGATTTCTTCAACTGAAATGACATCCACATTAATGGCTCCAAATCAAGCTTAACTATTTTTAACAGGAAACACCAATTAATAGATCACATAACAATTTAAAATCAGAAAGTAACAGCTTTACGGTCAAAACAAGCAGCAAGAATTTTGGGTATATACATGGAAGGCACAGGTACTAAAGCATATCAAACACATCTGATTCATAACAAAACCCACAAGTTTGCAAACACAATCCAATGGAAGAAAACAACAGACAAGCAATTAAGATACCTTCACAACCAAGTTTGAATTCATTAACCACATATTTCCTTTCAGACCTCATTCTTTTGAAAAAGACATGTGACAGAATTATGAGTATTCTAAACAAAACATACAAACACAAATTGAATCTAGCACAAACCACTCCAAACACAATACTCTACAATTCACTAGAATATGGATTTTTTTACATATGGAACAGACAAATACTTCTATATGCAAACAACTGGTAAAAATTAATTAATAGCAACAATTTTATAGGCAAGATTACAAATATGAAAATACAAGAAGCACAGAATACCTTCTGGTCAACCGAAGCTGTTACAAGCACAAGTCTCGAATCGCCACTTACACACATGAGCAAGAACCTAACACATGACAGAATCTTCTTACTCAGACAACATGGCTTTACAGGAATTGTACAAACAATAGAAACCATCAAGAAAACAGATACAACAATAGAAGAAATCACAGATCTGACATGGAAAACAGACACAAAAAACAATTGGCAAAAAACCAAATAATGTTTTTTAATCAAATCACCAATTTCGCAGGCACAAAGATGGCAGCATGGGTAGAAATTACCTATCCAAACAAAAAATCAAACTGAAAAAACCAACATGATATAAAGAATTACAAGTCAATTACAAAATATATGAAATAATCAAACACAGAACAACAAACCAGCTAATCAACTATTCCAACACACAACTAGCAAAAGAAACATCAAAAAACAAAATCAAATGGGTAGCAAACAATACAAAGAAACACAATATCATCAGAAAGAAGAAAGCAATAACAGGAAACACAGCCAAGTTACAATACTACACATGAATCAATGAACAATCACCATTGAAAGAATGCCAGGGTTGTGCCCTTGACATACAAGGAAAACCTGGAGAATGCATCTTTTTCAGAGATCTATGCAACCTAATTAACATTTCAGTACACAGAAGTAGGAAGAGCTTCAGACATGAAACAAATAAAACATTATATCACAGAAGCTGTACCACATCAACAAGCCTTCATACCATGCTTCATAATACTTTCATACATCAAAACCTATCCAACCCACCACAAATAACACAAAATACAATCCATATTAATATATAGATAATTAAAAAAATTCTCAACTCATCAACAAGCACACTAGAAAAACTAGCAACAATAAGATACAAAATAGAAAACCAAAAAAAAATCAGTCTATACAGATGGATTCCTAAATACAGAAAAGAAAATAGGTTTCGGCTGGCATATTCCACAAATTTCAGAAATCAGTTTTTAAGAAAGAATTGAAAACTTCCTATCATTTATAAGAGCAGAGTTAGCAGCAATAGTATCTTTCCTTACAACAGCCCCAGCAGGCAGTGAAGTATTTATATATAGTGATAGACAAGTGGCACTTAAAGCAATAGAAAAAATACAAAAAGATCATACACAAATAAGAACTATCAAAAACAGCAACCTAATTAATTCAATCATTCATATCATAGATTCACAATGCATTAGATTCATAGGAATAAAAATCAAAACTCACAACCAAGGCCTTAACAATAACAAAGCAGATCAATTGGTCAAAGAAGTGACAAACTTAAATGCCAACTCCATTATAAATATTAAAGCACAAAGGCACAATAAACAAAAGTGGACCAAGAATGAAACAGCCAAATCCTGGAAAACACAATAACACAAATATATAAAAATATCTCTAGAATCAAACAGGTCCTAAATTGAAGAATATTAGATCGCAACTTAATTACAACCACAAGCCAATACACCCAGGAAGATATAAACTAGATAGAATCATTGAAATACAAACACCTATTAAAAATCACAACAGGAGTAATAAATCAGGAGGATCACAATATCAGATCATTTAGACTTAAACTGTGGAACCTGGAACTACTGACCAAAAACAAACTATATTAGAGATTCTATACAACATATACAAACGATAGATGCATTTTTTGCAATCAAGAAAAAGAATCAAATATACACTGCATGACATGTAAACAAAATGGACAAAACATCTTTCATATACTCAACCAGATCATAAATAAAAAAATTGGTAGCAGAACAATAATAAAGATTGGACATAAACTTGCCAAAGAACTTGAAAAATATTAAGAGTCATGGAAACAAGAAATCAAAATTATATTGCAAGAAAAGCAATTACGAACAAACTAATTCATATAATTAAAAAATATACAAACAAAGGAAAACATACTAAAACAATTAATGCAATTAATGATAGATTCTTAACTGAACTTTACCTTAAATGGAAAAACAGATGTGACCATTTCGCAAGATGGGAAACAGAAAACAATATCTCAAGAAAAGACAAAAGAAAATGGAACACAAAATAAAAAAAGAAAAATAGAACAAGTCTTTTATACCAAATCTAAACAAAATAATGGAAAAAGCTAACTATGACTGGATTAACTAAAACATAATATACTTTTTCAATATTATTTTTATTTGGGACAGGTAGAGCCTTGGCAGATTAGCTAAGTATATATTAGTACTTGGCAATAAGCCACACGGTAAGTAAAAACCCTTAGTAAGCTTTATTTAGGAAAACAATTGAGAAATTTGTATAAAATAAATTTGTACATACTCAATCAATTAAAACTTAATAAAGCAAGATGTATGCCACCCAGTTTTAAAAAAAAAATTAGTTTTATAACAATTTTTTTTGTTTTGCTAAATCTGTTATACTATTTAATATAATCAAAATATACTAAAATACTTTGGAATATTTGAGAAAATTCCAAAACTTCCTGAAATATACTAAAACCTTTTAGAATCTCCTGGAACTTTATAGAATATTCTAAATATTATTAATTATCTCTTATTATTAATTATATTTAATTGTATTTATACTTATTTGAGAAACAAGAGATTATTATTAAGTTTGAACATATAAATTTTTAAGGTTATTGTCAAGTTTATTTAATTGTATTTAAGTGATATTAAGTCAAGTAACTAATACTTATAATTAATAAGTTGAAATTGGATAAGTTAATAAGTTATTTTCAAATGTCAATAAATATATAACTGGAACCTGTACAAGACACTAATCATATATTCTTCCAATTCAGTTATATTGTAATTGTATTTGCTTTAATAATATAGTATTGTTATTTTAATATTAAATTTTTTTTTTTTAAGGAACAAAGACAACCGTTAGTCTTTTGCTTTTATTATAAGTGACTTGCCATTACAACAGTATTATATATGCTAGACTAAACTACATCTCTCTTTTATAAGAAGAGCTTAATGTGAGGCTCAAAAATTGGCCCTTTGTCTAAGTACCTATTAACTACCCAATACTAAATAGTAAACTCATTTCAAAACCTATTTTAATTCTTGAGCAGTGCCCAGCGGAAGGCTAAGAGATAGAAGAGTACCCAAACACATAAAGGCGCTGCAACTAGATATACAGGTTTGCCTCCAAGTCATGATTGGGATTTGCATGCTTGCTTTCCAAAGTTGGCTTGATGTACGGCAGGCGAAGTCAGTGGAGGAAGAAATATAGATGGTGTTATCTTAATGCATGAAGGTGCTGCAGCCACTTTATACAGGTTGGCCTCCAAGTCACAAGAAGGATTTGGCATATTCATTATCCAAGTGTGGCGAAAGTATTCAATAGATAGAGTTGGATTGAATTTTCATATAGACATTGTTATCTAACCTTATACATAAGACCTACATTGTCAAGGAGTGAGCGAACATCATCACCAGCTCGTTTTCGGGGGTAACTAGAATCCCCGGTCTTTACGTATTGTCCTACTAGATTCCCATAAGGCGCAGCACCTAGAGATTCAGCCAATAATAGAGTGCACAGTTTCTTAGACGTATCTAGTCTAGCCGTCAGCAAGTAAACAACGCTGGATTTGGTAATTATGGTCCTGCCGATCTTTTGAAGGGGGTAAACCGTCCGTCCTTTTTCTGAGAAAAAACATGAAAGAGAAAAACTTGTCAGAGCCCACTTCTCGAAGAAGATTGTTACTTCTTATTTTTCCTTAAGAAAATGGAGTCGACTGGCCAGAGGATTGATGGCATGGAGCATGGTATTCTTGGAAGGAGTGAGAGGCCTAGAGAGGAAAAACTTCAGAAAGAAGGAAAAATCTAATTTTGGCAAGAAGAAAGGAAAAAGAGGAAGGGAAAGGGGGAGGATATAAAAAGAAGAGATAGAAAAGAGGGAGAAAGAAAGGAGAGGGGAATAAAAGGTTTGTAACCAAGAAAAGGGAAGGGGAAGGGAAGGAACGAAGAAAAAATAAACAACTCAAAAAGTTTCCTAAAAAGGAAATTTTCAAGCACAGAAAGGGGAGTGGAAAAGAGTTTTTTTTTCCTTTATTTATTTTAATGTTAAATTGTTTTATTGTAATATGAAATATAATTAATATTTTATATAAGGTAAATATTTTGATAAACATAAACTGAATTTAGTTTTTTACATGAAAAAAATTAATAAGAACTAATAACTAATTAAAGAATATGAAAATTTTTTACTAGTTATTATTATATATATTTCTATATTATATAAAAAAAATTTGATTGACAATATAATTTCAAAATAAATATAATTTCTAATTATTATTATATATTACTTGGTAATTTTATCATAATATAGTTTTTGAAAAATGTTTGAATTCAATTTTATCACATTTATAATCATTATTAATAAAAAACAAAAACTCTGAAAAAATAAAATACAGTTTTTAAACAAATATGTAGTTTGTTAAAAAGAAAAAATATTGTTATAAATTTGTGTTTATTTGATATAAAAAAAGATCTAAACATGAAAAAAGAATTTTTAATTATTTTCTAATAGTTAAGATTGTTTAATCAATACATTTACAAATATTAGATCTCCTTAAATAGGTTATTTCTGAAACTTAATTGCATAATAGCAGTCCTTAGAATTATCTTTCTTTCGCAAAAAATATAACCTGCTAGTTAAAGTTTCTTAAAGAAAAAAGATTTCTAAAAAGATAATTTTATAAAAATTGTTATATATAGAAAAGTGTTTTTTTTTTTAATAAAAACTTTTTTTGCTTAGTATTTGCATTTGAATAAAACTATCAAAAAGGAAACACAAAAATTTCATTGCAAAAAAAAACTCTCAAAGATCTTAAAAGAATCTTCTCTTCCAAGGTCCAGCTCAGTAACTATAAGCACATTCTCCTGGATATTCTCATTACTGATATTCAAAAATCTAAAGCCATCATAATTTATAAAAATACAAAAACAAGCAAAATTATTATCCCCCTATCAAACTTTATTCTTAAACTTCCAAAACTTGACAATACTCCTCAATCATGGCTTACACCAGTATGCTCTACTATTGAAGGACCCAAAACACCTGAAGTAATTGCTGCCACCTTTGAAATTTATCAGAGAACCAGAATTTTTATACTAATTATATTGATTAATATCTTATATTTGAACCCATGCCTGCAAACTCCCTTAATAACTTCCTTGATTTCCAGAATGTTTTTGAAATTACTGATAAAGACAAAATTGAAATAATGAAGGAAATTATAAGAAAGCATCTAAACTACAAATTGCATATTCCATAAATAGACTTGATATTATCTTTTCAAATTCTGATAATATCTTCTTTCTAAAACAAAAAACTGAAATGCCTAGACATCCTTCAAATACTTCTGCCCCAAATGAGGCAATAAACAATAACAATAAAATGCAAGATGATTGTTTACTCAAAACACTCTATACAGCATCCCCTAATCACAACATAGATCAAACCAGCCCCTATACAAATGTATGCATTATGCATAATCCAATTCAAAACAACCCATCCACACCTAACACTAGTTCAGAAATAGAAATTGATGAACTCCCCTTCCCAGTCAATTAATTGAAACCTTGGAATCACTCTTACCATTCTGGGCCAATGAAACTAATCAATTCTTAAAAACAATCTCTAGGACCCACCCTTCCTTTTCTTTAGATATCAAAAATATAAACCTTGCAAGTGAACAAGACAAAATTCTTGAATTGTGCAGTAAACTTAATCAATGTGAGAGGACTAGGGCTCCTAACGATACTACTTCGATACCAGTTCGATACCAGTTCGATACTTAATTTACTATAAATTTATATGAGTGGGTCACAACCCATATATTAA
>CAJVPV010001704.1:0-14959 GCA_910591835.1 Acaulospora morrowiae | reverse complement strand
ATTAATTATGTATCGATAAAACTCATACTCAATTAATAAAATCATGAGAAAGGCCTCACTTTAACACTTTAAAAAAATTATATTGAATATATTATATATTATATATTAAATAAGTAATTTTTTAAAAAAAAACTCTTTTCTACTTCTTTTTCTATGCTTGAAAATTTTTTTTTTAGGAAATTTTTAAGTTGTTTACTTTTTCTTTCACTCTCCCATTTCCCATTTTCTTTACTTCTCTTTTCCCATACTTTTTATTCCCTCTTTTCTATTTTTACCTCTTCTTTCTACATATTCTTTATATTAAACTTACTCTTTTCCCTTTCTTTTTTTCCTTTCCTGCCAAAGTTAAGTTTTCCCTTTTTTCTGAAGATTTTTTCCTAGGTCTCTCTTTCTTTTATAAACCTACTCTCCATAATATCAACTCCTTGACCAATTAATACCCTTTTCTCAAGACATAGGCTTCAGAATTTTTTTTTTCCATGACCTTACAGAAAAAGAATGGATGATTTATTCCCTCCAAAAGATTGACATGGTTATCATTACTAAATCCGATATCATTTACTTGTTAATGGTTAAACTAGATACATCTAAGAAATTAGTATACAATTATTATTATCTAAAAGTATTCAAGGAGTTGCACCCCACTGTATCCAGAAGAATATGATAGCCAATGCCAATGCAGCTAACAATGAGCTAAGTTAGTTTACAAATGTCATACTGGTGATTGGAGAAACTTAGTAGGATAATATGTGAAGACCAGGGATTCTAGTTACCCCACAACATGAGCTGATAATGATAATGAAAGTTTTTTGCTCACCTTTCTGACAATATAGGCTTATTATATAAGGTTAGATAACAATATTTATAAAAAACTCCAATTTCGATCATGTTCATTTTGTTAAAAATTTTCCTTTTATAATAATTTTAAGCAAGAAAAAATGTTTTACATTCTTTATTGCAAGTGAGCCCAACTCAGAAACTCAAAAACCTTCAAGACAACTAGTGCAGTAGGATGGAACATCTGGTTGAAGTCTATTCAAGTTTGGGAGTCTTGCTTATTCTTTGATTATATGAGAAAAAACACGTGACAGTTCTCTTTTCTTCAGTTCTTTTGCATCCCTTCTTACCCTTATTATATCATAAAAACCATATACATAATTATTATCATACTCACTAAATCAAATAATTTCCAAAATATATATTCAAACAGAATTAGTGAGTCTACTGTTTGTTTAAAGTCAATCCACACATACAATATTTTTGTAGTAATATTTGCTGAGCCATTTTCAATTTCCAAAAAATTTTTACCCAAAAAACCAAAATTAGTTTACCCTCAAGAGGATTAGTACTCTTCAATCATCCAATCAGATTTCACTTAAAGATCAAAACAAACCCAAACAAGCTTAAACTGGTTTTGTATCATAACAACGATCACAACAACAACAACAACTAATATACTATTAACAACTATAACAACAAACAACATCAATATACTCTATCATCTATAGTAACCGACGAGCTGGAGAGATGTGACAACAAGCCTGTCTGAAAGCTTCCAAGGGGAAATAATTAGTTTTTTACTTATAGATTTTATAGTATATTCAATTTAGTTTTAGTTACAGTTACTTTTATTTTTTTTTTTAATTTTTTATACTTAAAAAATCAAAAGAATTTGCAAAATTTCCTGGGATAGTAGACATAGCTGCTATTCAGCCTTATCTAGCATATTAATATTGATTTTGAATTTTTTTACAATATTAGTTAGATATTGTAAAGTAGGCAAGCTAGTATTTAACTTGTTGTATGCAATGTATCCAAAAGATATTGTTTTTTTCATGATGTATACCTTGTTATATACAATATCAAATAAAGAGATAATGTTTACCTACTGAAGAAACCCTTCAAAAAGAAACTCCAACTTCATTACATTTAACAACTTTTCTTAACAACTATCACTACATATTCAAACATTCTTTTTTCACCTCCCTTTGCCTTATACTTGTATTGGATTCTACTCAAGTACTTAAATGGTGCAGCTATATATATGAAACTTCTTATAAAAAGCAGCTGTCCCCTTTCATACTTGCATCAGATATAGGCAACTGCTGCAGGCTTGGGTAACCTGTAATCTACCACAATCCTAGAAGGGTAGAGAAGGTCAAATACTAGGTGATCAGATAAAAAACTAATCTCTGTTAAATGTCCAAGCCAGAGTAGCAACCACTTAATTAATTGAGCAAGTTATTTAAATGAAGTATAAGATGGAACATATTTGGCTTATCATATATCAAGCCACATTTGAAAAGCAAGCTTGTCAATCCTAGTTATGACTTGAAGGCCAATCTGTATATAGTGGCTGCAGCACCTTCATGTGATTAGGTAATCACTTTTCTCTAGATAGCTAGACACTATTCAAGAAATAATATAGGTTTTGAACTTCTTTTTTCTATATTCTTGGATGGTGCTAAGGAGCACAGAAGATGATCCATGTTTGAGGAACCTTGCATTTAACTCTTTCTAGCAAAGAGAAATGTATATTATATTGTAAATATGTTATAAATCTTGTATTCACAAGTCTAAAATTATAATAATAAAATAAAGTGTAATAGTCTTCTGCTCCAAAAAAAAAAAATTAAATAAGTAATTTTTTAAAAAATGTATTTTTAAAAAAATTTAAATAATATAAACTTTCTAAATAAAAAAATTTTTTTATAATTAACTATTTCAAATATAATTTTAGTTTTTGATCCACTGAATAAAGGATTTCGTAATTAAATCGATGATCAAATAATATCCGTGTAACGCTTGCGCGTGACACTTATTTGAATATATACCGTATATATATATTTCAAACTAGATTCAAAAACTTTTGCCATGTCCGTCTTTAAAACAAAATGTTGCTATGAATTTCTGATTTCAAATGTTTCCAAGATCAATACCACCGTTTCAGTGTACAGCCCCCCCTTTGCCACGTCGCATGATATGTTTTGGCAACTTGAGTTTATACCCGTAAGTCTATATTTTAATGAATTGATCCTATTTATCGTTTGCATAATATGAATTTCCGCACCGTTGAAATTCCATTAATTTCTTCTACTTTTTTTAGCTATCTTCAGAGGAACCAGAACATTGTGCAGCGTTTCTGTATGCAATTCCTAATCATGAAGAGGCGAATTGCACGGGATTATGGACAAGAAGGAACGCGCTGACTGCGAAAATATATTTAAAAAATGCAAAAAATAATGCTTATTTTAAGAAACAATCTGTTAAGATGAATTCATTTTCGGCAAAATTATCTGGGTGGGGTAAGTTAAGCTATATATATGTAAGATTCTTTTGTGACCTTGTTTTGTTCGAATTCTTGATATTTTATAAACTTGACCTGATTTAAAGGCTGGGAAGCTTTCTTTAGTAAAGCAAACTTACCCGATCATGTCTTGATTGGTGTCGAGTTTGACCGGGCTGAAATGGGTCTTGTTTCGCAAAAATGGCCTCTTCCAAGTAATCCGCAATTACACGAACCCGTACCTCAAGATTTGATAAAAGCGTGGGAAGGTCAATTGAACAACCCAACAACATCTGATTGCATATTTAATGTTCGGGGGGAACTAATTTATGCAAATTCCGCAATATTATCTGCTAGATCAAAATATTTTGAACCCCTTTTTAAGGGGAAATGGTTAGAATCAGACCCGACAAAGCAAGAATATCAGCATACAATACTGAAGGAAAAAAGAAACATTGATTCATCCATATCAAAATACAGTCACGTAATTGAAGTTACTGATTTTCACCATCAAACTTTTCTGGAGATGTTACGATTTCTTTATACCAACAAGGTTACATTTGTTGAGATAGGGGACTCCAAAGTCACTCCTTTAGATCTTTTCAAAATTGCTGATAAATACTTAATTGATGATTTGCGTCAACACGCAAAGTCGGAGATATTCAAGAACCTTAAAATTGATGATGCAGCTGAATTTCTTTTTGGTACTGCATGGAAATACCCGGAGTTGAAAGAGGAAACAATGAAATATGTAGTTCTTAATTTTGTTGCAGTTAGGCAAACATCTGCATTTAAAAATATTTTGGCTGACCCTTCCAACTACCCGTCATATGCCGAGTTACTGAATGAGTTGCTGGCAGAATTATTTCCAGCAACTGGAAGTACGGAGAGTATGAACACAGGAAAGTCGGCTAAGGAAGAAATGATTTAGATGATGTTATTTTGATTAGATATTCGTGTAAATTCAACTTACTCGATGTAAGAATATTATTAATAAGAACTATTTTATAGATCAGATTATGTAATCATTTTATTTATTTTTGTTTCCAGTTTACAACTTAGTGTTATTTCCATTTTTCAATTCATTTTAGAAGGCACAAATTTTTTTCTACATCTAATTTTTCAAGCAATATTTTGTAATATAATAAAATCTTTATGGAATCATATTGTTTGTTCACACAAAATAGTGATTGTATGGGCAATTTCTAATCATATGGCATAAATATGAAGGTCGCTCCTAAAGTTTTTTATTTTCATAATTATATTTAAAGGTAATAATTTTTTTTTGAGGTAAAGAGGTATTCGATGTCAAGGTTTTATTGAAATTATATTCAAACCATATATCTAAATGATCTTATACATGCCAATATTTCTACTAACTGTAAGTTTAATTGTAACCAATTCATATCTAAATAATAATTTAAAATAATATATAGAAAAAGTTTATAATGTTTAATATAAATATAAATTTATTTATAAAATTTAATAAATATTTATATTAATTCAATTTTATTATATTTTGATTTATATTTTAATAAATAATTTATTTTTAAGATAATCTAATTTTTATAAAAAAATAGTTGAAAATAAATAAATAAAATTTCATTATATATAAAATATTATTATTATTATTATTATTATTTTAAGATAAATATCATTTCTTTATTATATTATAAAAATTTTAAAATGTTTTATATAAAAAAAGTGATATCTCTTACATAACTAATTGATCAGTAAGTTTAATGCTAACTTGTTTATAAAAACTATCCAAGTGATAAAGAAAAATAAATATTAAACTGATATATATTAAAAATAGTATCAAGTAGTTATAAATATTTATTTAGAATTATATGAGATAAAATTTAAGAAAATAAAAAAAGAAAATATTAAACAAAAAAAAATATCAAAAAAACTAATTATAGTATAAATAATATCTAATGTTATTCTGGTAGTTCCATTCTCTTGAAGTATAATAATAATTTTCAAAATAGTCAGGCTATAATTTAAAATATATAATAATATTGATGACATGTCTTCTTAATAACTGTTTTTTAACTCCACAGGCCAAAGACATCTCCAATAATTCACAAAATAACATTATTATTGATCTACCTTCTATTGTGGCTAACTCATTAATCCAATCTAAATATAATTATTCCAAATGTATTTATAATCTAACAACTCTATCTACCAATTCTAATTCTACTACTATTTCTTCTAATGCTGAGTAGGTATTCATAGCTGCTTGGTGCCATCTGGCAAAATATATTGTTTTAAATTTTCTTTTCAATCTTAGTCGTATGGTTACTGTAGGCAAGCTAACATTTAATTCATTGTACCAACATATGAGAGATGTTGTTTCTTTTACAATATATACCCTGCTATATACAAATTAAATAAAGAAATGATGTTTACCTACAAAAAAAAAATAATTGTTTTTTGAATTATTGTTGGTAATAGTAATAATATTGTTATTTAAGTTTGAATATTTAGTAATGATAAAAAAAAAAGTATAATTATAATACAAAGGATATCTTGAATTAGATATGTTATACTGCTTGTTTTATTTAATTAAAATAAAAAGCTATTTTTAAAAATTGTCAGGCTACTGTTCAAAATAAATAATAATATTATTAACATATTGTTTGGATTATATTTTGTTGTAATTGTTAATATTTTTGTTTGTATAATAATTTATTTATTTGTTAATAATGGAATTTTATTTTAATTATTACTTATTAGAATAGGTTTTGTTTATATAAATTATTGTAAAATATTAATTATACAAGTTTGTTTTAATATTTAATAATGGTTGATGATTGAATTAAAAGTATAGATCAATTAATAGAAGTTGATTTTTTGTTAAAAAATTTTTTAAATAAAAATTTTTAGTTTTTTATAATGTAGCAAAGTATATTAAGTAATAGTAAGAAATAAATATTAAATAGATTATTAGTGTTTCAAGTTAATAATATAAATAATTTTAATATAAAGTTTAATTTTTTTGATTAAAAAAAAGTTTTTCAAGCAAAAAATATAATTATTAAAAAAATTTATATTGTTGTAGGGAAAAATAATGGGTAAATGATAGGAAATTATAAGGGTAAGTATATCAGGTATAAATGGTATATCAGGTATAAGTAATATATCAGGTATAATAGGTATAATAGGTATAAAGTAAAAATGTATATAAGTGACCTGAGAATGGTCAAAAAGTAAAAAGAACCAGAATAGGTACTGCGCAACTGTTAAATAAAAACCATCTTTATTTGATAAACTATTGCCTTGTGATTGACCCCAGTGTCGCGTAGCTAACGGAATTGCTGCGCGTGAAGTAACCATTGAGGACGCAAGATCGACGGACTGATCTGTGTCAGCATTACGAACTTTGGCCAAATTCACACACCTCTTTTGAGCAGAAACTGCTCCGATCGTTACACGGCGTGAGACAGATCGAAGCGACTGACTCGCTGTGATTTCACCACAACAATATATTAGAAAAAATAGAAAATAAAAAGAATTCTAAAAAAATTTTATAAAGAAATAATTGTACAAACCTTTCTTTATGCAATTTTTTAAAAAAGCAAGATTTTCAAATTGGTTTTTTTTTAATTAAAGATTTCATTCTAATGTATCTATATATCTTTTTAATTTTCTTAAGGCTCTTATAGTAAAAATAAAAAAAATATAAATATCTTTGAATATTGAAAAGTGAAAAAATATTTGTTTTTTTAATTTTAAAGAAAAATCACTATAAAAAAATTTTTTTAAAAAAAGTTATGTATAGAAATAAAATACTTCTTATAATCTTATTAATAAAGTAAATATTAAATGATATATAATCAATAATTAAATATAAAATATATAACTATATATATCAGTTTATTACTTATTGTAGTAAATATATTTTTAAAAAACTTTAAAAAAAAAGAAAAAAAGAAACTATCTATTAAAAAAAACAAAAAAAACATTAAAAACAAAATTATTAATTTTATAAAAAAAAAAACAAAAAAAACAAAAAAATATTATAGCTTTTATTAAATATAATTCTTAAATATATTTGTTTTAAGCAAATTTTAGTAATGTACAAATTATATATAATTTAATGGATTTAATTATATAATTTTTATAATATATTGTTATTATATATAGTATAGTTATATTTATAGTTCTAAAAATTGAAATTGAATAGACTTGTATAGATTTTTATAAGATTCAAAACATTATTTAAAATAATAATAAGTTATAATCCATATAGTAAATTTAATATAAATCTGAAAATCAAAAATTAAATTAAATTAAATTATTGAAATTCTTAGTTATATTGTAATATTGATAATAAAAAGACTAAAATCTATTTTGGATATATATTATTTTGTTTTAATAAGTTGTTATATATTATAATTATTAAAACCTATACAGAACATTAATTATATATTCTTTCAATTCAATATATTATTATATTGTTTTGATATAATTGATATTTTATGCATTGTAAATCTTTTAATAAAAATAAACTGATTTTGATTTTTATATAAAAAATAAAAAGAATTTGATATGTATAAGATTTTATGAAAACTATAAAGACTAAACAAAAAAAAAAACTTTGAAAAAATAAAATACTGCTTTATTTAAAGTAGTTGTTTATTATTATATATAGTTTTTTAAAAAAATATTAAACAATAATGTATTAAAAATAAGGATCCTAACAATTCTCTTTGATTCTGTATTCGATTCTCAAGTTTATATTAAATTTAATAGGTGGGGTATACCCCACCATCATTTTTAATAGTGTTCCAAACCTCATACAATTCTGTTCAATTCTATTCGATTCCAATTTTCGGAACCATAATTAAAAATATATATATAATTTTTTCTTATTTTAAAAATTGTATATATAGATTTTGTTTAATAAAGCAAAAGATTATTTGAATAAGTATTTGCTTTCTTATAACATTTATCTCTTATAAAAAAAACTCTCTCCCGTAAATCGATTTTTGTCAAAAAAATTTTCTTTTATAGTAATAACCTTTAAAATAAACATTTTGTTCCTTTCCAAGCACCTCCAAGTGCACTTTACATCCTAACTACTTCCACTATGGAGCCCTCAACCTTCTCAACAAATCAAAAACAATTTCTTCATGCAACTATCCATAGTGACTGGAACCATAAACTTCAAATTTATTACCTCGACTTAAAAACAAATACAATCCACAAAACTGATTATGCCAGAACTATTACCATTCCCAATTTTGTCAACTATCCCAAACACTTTCTTATTATCAAAGAGAGAAAAAATATAGAAGAAATTCTCAATACTAGTGCTATTAAGAATATCAAAACTATACATATTGCTGAAATTCATAGATCTTTGACACAATTGACGCAATTATTTGACACAATTAATTGAGTCATTATTAAAATATATAAATAATTGAGTTATGACGCAATTATTTTTGAAGATTTTGGGAATTGAGTCAACAGCAAAATAATTTATGCCACATGTATAATCAAAACTATTATTTTCGAAGAAACTGCTGTCAAAAAAAATGCAATTCCTATGATTAAAGTCATCATCCAAAACCCCAGAACCAAAAACTTTAACTTCAACTATATTATCAATATTGTCAATGAAATAGAGAAAGTCCAACTTGACCAACACCTCCACAAATGCTTCCAAGAATTTCTTTTCTCTTCTGGTGAAAAAATAAAAAACCCCATGTAGCTTCCTCCTAAAAATGATCTACCATTCATTAATTCACTTGTTCCCCAAAAAAGAAACGATAATCAATCAATTACAATACAAACACATGCAAATGTCTTGTCTATCACCCCAGCCCCTCTTCAATATGGCAACACCATAGAAATTAGTGAAACACATGATGAACCAATGAAACTCTCTGATCTGAATCCTACTCTAACAAACCCTTCACAACCAAACACCTCCAAACACCAATCAATAATTAACTCACTTGACAACTCCATAACCATTTTCAACTTAATGGATATCAGCGAAATAAAACCAACAAACCAATCACAATATATCAATTTTGAAGACATCATGGACTTTGATTAATTCTCCAAATCTATCAATAACAACAATCAATCACCTCAATCAAATACATGGTCATTCTCTTTTGACCACCAAATTCAGGAAAAATTACAACAAATTCAAGACAACAAGCAATATGACACCCTTCGTGAGAATATAGAATCTCTAGTTAACCAACTTTTATCAGCACCAAATGATATAACCACAGTTATTCAAATTATTACAAAAATCAGAAAACTACTCAAATACCTTTCATACCTTCTCCAACCCATATTCAACAAATTTAACTTCAAGAACCATACTTTCTTCAGCTCCTTTACTTCCAAAACAAAAATTAAACCAGCTTATCAAAAGGAATTCAATAAAATTAAAAAGAACTTCCAAGAAAAACACAAAAAAGAATGCAATCTCAACTTTATCAACTTTGAAACAAAAAAGAAAATCCAAGTGATTGTCTGCATCATTCTATTAATCATTTATCTTAGAACTATTGACATCAACAATATGCCTTTTTATGAATTAGCCAGCCTTCTTATATATCTCATCAACTATTTCATTCATAAACCACAGTTTTTTATTGACTATACTATTCTCATAGATAAACTCAAGGAATCAGTGGACAAATTACTTCCAGAACTTCTATCCTCACCAAATGAAATTCCATCCAATATAAAAATCAAACTTCCATACAATCTACCAATGCAAAACAAATCCTAACTTATTCCAACTCTACGTATACTAAGATCCCATTACAAATTCCAAAAACTCCCAAACAATTTCTTTAAAATCAACTCTCTATTACTTGAAAATCCTACTGACCTCCTATCAAAATACAAAGAAATTTTTCCAATCAAAAAATGCAGTGAACTATCCAGGCTCTTTAATCTAAAGGGCTATCTCCGTGAAAATTATAAAGCCCCCTTCAATCTTCCTAGCTCTTATATCAAATTACCATCACCAAAAAAATCACTTTTATTAACCTACTACTTGTTGGAACCCAAATATCAAAACTTCTTTCTCTTTAATCCCAGAGACAGTTCAATAACCATACAAGAACTAACTACACTTCTTTGCAAAACCTACTATTTCAAACTACTACCAAACAATTTTTTCTACATCAGAAAAAGGCTATCATCATCACTGGACAAAATTCTCAATCTTGAAATAAATATTCTTCTGCCAGTAACAAATCCCACTAATATTCCATACCTTCTTAACAGTCTCTTAAAAAAATTTAACTTCCAAATTCCCCTATCAAAAGAATAGATCGACATTACAAATCAAAATATAAACTCAAACTCCCAAACATCTCCAACCAAACATCTCCTTCCAGAGGACTATAACATTATCAATGAAAAAGCCAATACCAATTTCCCAATAATGGATAGAAAATTTCTCAAAGAAAACGTAATCAAAACACATTAACACTACTAATTCTCCAAAATCTCAGACAACTGGATCCAAATCCAACAAAAGCCTCCTATCTCAAGCCCCTCTGAACTAAAAGATTATTTAATCCAAAACAAAATTGAAATAAATATTTCCTTGATCAATGACACTGACTTCATCTCAAAAATTCGCAAACTTAGAGAACACTTCGCCTTCCAAAGGCTTCCTAACAAATATATCATCCAAATCAAACTTTCCAAACCACCCACAAAATTCTTTAATTTCTTTAAACAATAATTAACACAAACAAACTATTAAAAAATTTTTCGATTAAAAAAGATCTCTCAAAAATCATATTTAACAAACCTCTCATCAACACAAAACAACAATCACTGGAAATTGGCTTCCTTAATACAAGAAGTCTTAACAACCATACAAAATGCAATTTCTTTTTCCAATATATAAAAAACAACAATTATAATATCTTTGGCATCTCTAAAACAAAACTCCAAACTACCAAAAAAATTCCATATACCATTGAAAACTTCATCATATACTCAAGCAACCTTGATCAAAGTCAAGCAGAAGTCTCAATAATACTTAACAAAAACCTCTCCAATCCCCTCTACAAAACTATTGAACTTCAAGAATATATTATTTCAATCTTTCTTCAATTCAAATCCAAAATAAAAATTTGTATTACACAAGTTTATCTTTCCCATGATTCAAACACAAGGAAAAAAACCATCTCTTATCTTCAAATACTGATTAACAATAACTCCTCAAAAAACATTTCACACATCATCATGGGTGACTTTAATTCTATACCCAACCCAATTGATAGAATCCAAAAAACTGAACCAAAACACAAATCACTCATTTACAAAAAACTTAACAAAAACCATGCTGATATATTATGTCTTTTCTTTTCTTACAAATCCATATACACATTTTAAGGACCTACTGGTCAAAGTCATATTTGATCAAATTTGGATATCAAACAATATTACCACTTAATCCACCAAAACACAAACAATAAATACTGAACCAGAATTTTGCAGCGACCACAAAATCATCACATTAACACTTTCAAACTTTCTAATATCCAAACTTTCTAAAAAAACATTTGTTATTTATTACAACTTTAATAAAATAACTCCTAAAACCTGGGAAACTATTAACACAACAATTGTTAATGTTCTATTCTTTTCTTCCAAAGAATCCAACACCGAGGAAACTTAGAAATTCTTCAATTCAAATATCATTAAAACCCTTAACAAATTAGTTCCAAAAACAAAAATCCATAAAAATACTTTACAAATTTTTAATAAAAATAGTATAATAATTCACAAAAAACTCCAAACAATCAAATTTCATATCTATAACCTCTTAGTACAAACATCTTTTCCAATTAACTACACAATATTAAAAGATCTTAAAAATCTCAAGCTTCTTTACTCAAACAAAAATGATCAAATTATCTCACTCAAAAAACTCTTTAAAATAACTTTCAAAACACTCAAAACTGAAAACAATCTACAAAGGAAAGAAATAATCAGTAAAATTATTAATCAATGAATAACAAATCTTCAAGAAAACCTATAAATTATAATCAAACAAACCCTTAATCATAAAAACCCATACACTTTCTTTACAAAAATTATTGATCCAATCAATAAAGA
Source organism: Acaulospora morrowiae (assembly GCA_910591835.1). Lineage (NCBI taxonomy): Eukaryota > Fungi > Glomeromycota > Glomeromycetes > Diversisporales > Acaulosporaceae > Acaulospora > Acaulospora morrowiae. The sequence goes on along the minus strand of CAJVPV010001704.1, from coordinate 2,550 downwards.
AGTTATAACAGATCCTACTCAAATTTGTCAAACAATCACAGACCACTACAAAAAAGTTTTTCACAAACAAATAATTAACAATGAACTTCTCTTCAAATGGGAAAAACATTATATTCTACTCAACAATATTAACTCCTCGATCTACAATATACTAATGAGGCCTATCACTGAATATGAAATTACAAAAACAATCAACTCACTTCCCAACAACAAAGCACCTGGCCCCTCTAAAATCACATATCTTTTTATAAAACAAACCCAAAAAACTTTTCTCCTCTATCTTCACACAATATTTAATCAAATACTTTCTTCCCAAGAAATCCCAACTGATTGGAAAAACTACCACATATTTTCATCAGCAAAAAACTTCAATGGAAATATAATATTCAAGAAACAAGACTTATTGCACTAGTTGACTCATTTAGGAAAATTCTGACCAAAATACTAACCAAAAGACTCAGTCTTATCCTAACAAAACATAATATACTCCAAAAATCTAACTTTACAGGTCTCTCTAACTAAAGCACCTTTGAACCAATACAAATCCTCAATTCAACCTACAACTCCAAAAAACTCACCCAAGAGGAACTATGGATTCTATTACTTGATATCAGCGCAGTTTTCGACTTAGTAAACCTAGATATGCTAAAAAAATCAATGAAAAGAATACATATACTAGAAACCTTTATCTCCATAACCAGCAATATCCTCACAAACTGCACATGCCAAATAATAACAGACTTTAGCTTCACTCAACAAATTATAATCCCTGATGAAATCAACCAAGGGAAAACATTATCACCTCTCTGGTGGATCATCTTTTATGACCCATTGATCTCAGCTCTCACACAACAGCCATCAAACCTAAAGCACAATACTATAGCATACACAGATGATCTCAATCTTCTGGCGACCTCAAAATCTGAAATCCAAAACAACCTAAACATTGCAACAGAATTCTTTCAACTCAATGATATCAAAGCTAATCTAATGAAAATCAAACTACTAGTTATGAATAATAAAGTCTCCAACAAAAAAATCTTCCAAGGAATAATATCAATTCTTTCATTACCCAAAAAAGAACCAATAAGAATATTGGGCATTTGGCTTTCTGAATATAGTATTCTCACACCTAACTGTGACAAAATTCTTGAAGAAATAGAAACAATTTCTCAATCACTCAAATCTAAATACACAACAGGCCATATGGCATTATACATTTACAATAAAGTTCTCCTTCCATGCATAGAATATAAACTTCAAACAACCTTTCTCACCTCAAACATGCTCAAAAATCTTCAAAGGAAAATCAACTCAACAATCAAACACAAATTCAATATCGAAAAAACTCTCTGTAAGAGTTTAAATATATTGTAACAGTTTAAACAATAAGTTGTATTCAAGTCAAAAATAAAACCACAAGTTTTAGGAGAGATAATTATTTTATTAACTCAAAGACAAAAATACAATCTGAGTTTTTACAAAGGTAAAAAGGTCCTCCTTTTATAACTATTCTCTGTTATATAAATAACTATAAAAATACATAAATAAAAATACATATTATTAATACATAAGTTCTTATTGGTTCTTCCAGAAGATCTTATGTACCATAAATGTAAAATAAGAGAAAAATAATAATATAATAAATGTTATACATGTTTAATAATAATGTCCTGTTTCCCAAATAAGTATAAAAATAATAAACACAATAATTAATAATAAATGATTAATAATATTTTGGAAAGTTTCATAATATTCCGGGAGGTTCCAGGGTGTTTCACAAGGTTCCAAGAAGTTCAGGATGTTCTATAGTATTCCGGGTATTCCAGGATGTCCCAAGGGTTTATGGTTACATGGTATGTAATGTAGTAAAAGCAGAAAAATTGTTATACAGATTCAGATAATTAAGTCGCATTGAATTAATAAAATTTTTGTTGAATATAAATAATTATTTTAAGATTATTATATTAAAAAAAAAGTATCAATATTTTTTTAATCCATATTGATTTCAATATATACAATAATACAATAATATATTGATACATATTAATACATATTGATTACAATATTATTATACATATTGATGAATATTGATAAATATTGATATGTATTGTTACAATATTAATACTATAGTTCTGAAAATTGAAATTGAACAGAATTACAGGGAATCACATAAGATTTGAAACATTATTAAAAATGATGGTGGGGTATACCCCACCTGTTAAATTTAATATAAACTTAATACAGAATCGAAAAGAATCATTAGGATCTTTAATTAATATCTATATATAAGTATTGATATATATTGATATGTATTGTTACAATATTGATACATATTGATATATATTAATATACATGTATATTCATCAGGAAATTTTTTAGCAAAGATCTCTAAAGATCTTTGAGCGTAGACCTCCAGAGGATCTCCGTTGTTATTAAAAGACTCCAGAGCAAAGGTTACTATATTAAACTTCAGAGATCTTTGATTTATTTTAATAATAATAAAATATATTTATATTCACATATTATAATCTATTAATATTCAATTTT
>CAJVPV010001703.1:0-14964 GCA_910591835.1 Acaulospora morrowiae | reverse complement strand
CAATAGCTTTTTTTCTTTTTTCTTTGTCAAAAAATTCCTTTTTTATTTCTTTTTTCCCTTGCATAGTTTTTACAAGAGGGAGGTGACACAATTTGGATTTATGGTCATGACTGTAGAGGTGATCTGCAGGTGCTGATTCTATCAAAAATTTGGGATTTTAATTCTATCCTTTAGGGAAACAATATATCACCCCCATAAATTGCATCTAGAGGTTTCAGCTAAAGATGGGTAAGTTGGATTAAAGAAATTTGTACTTTGCATATATTCTCATGTATGTAATGGTTCTTTATGATTTAATAAATAAATGACATCAACCTGATTGCAGGATTAAAAAAAAAAAAAGAAATCTAAGTAGAAAAACCTCCAAGAAAAACTTGTAAAGAAGCAATTGCCACGAGCCTTTCTTCATATAATTCAAGAAAAAGGCAAGTTCCCCAAGCTTGTTTACTTCTGACCAGAGATCCTATCTTGATACACCAGTGTACTTCTTTAGTTTCTTAAGGCTTTTGATATTGGAAGTTAAAGAGGTATAAAAGACTTGTAAGTATTGGAAAACAAAAGGAATATTTTTTCTAATTTTGAAAGTTATTATAAAAAAAAATTTTTAAGAAAAATGTTATGTATGGAAAAGAGTTTTTTTTCTTTATATCTCTATTATTTTATATAATCTATATTTATTATATATATAAATATTATATTTCAAACATATATATAAAGCCTTTAATTTTTTTATTAATCAACTTTTAAAATACAACAATACAGAAAACTCTTATGGCTCCAACTCATATTACACACAGAAATAGTACACTGCAGACCAGAATCCAAATGGTTCAAAGATTTCAACAATCCAAACAATTTTTATGGAACCCACAGTCCAGTACCAAATCCCAATTCATTATTCTGGTACTCGCATAATTCAAATTGTGTTATCAAAATACATAAGAGAAATTGAACACAAATGAAAGGCAAACCTTAAAGGAAAACACTATTTTGTTGGTCCAAATAATACTTTGTCCAGATGCAATGGTTGTCCAATAGGTTCATACTTGGCTAGCTTCTGTACATTGTCATTCACAAGCCCCACAGAATCCTTATTGTAGATAGTTTCGAATTCTAATAGCATAAGTAAACATCGACTATACAATATAATCAGTAAACTGTCTATTACACTACAGCAAGAAGAGAACATTTTTCAATTCGTTGACAACTTTTCTATTTCCACTCTCATATCAGTACTTCAAAGAATTGGCTTTTGCCAACAATATCATTTTTAACTCCATCAAAACAAGATCTTTGTAAACAGTACAAAAATAATACCAACCAGTTCAAAACATCCACTAGGAAACTTTCTTTATATAATAATGGATATCTTAGACTAGTGCTTATCAAACTGTATCATAGAAATAAGAAGCAACAAGAAAGTTCTTCAAGAAGTCTCTGATTATCCAAGAAAAATGACAAAAACTAACTTTGCCCCAATATTATTAAAAATTAACAAATTAATATGAGACAAATCAATTCAATATAGATATACCAATTCCAAATCCAATCCAAGATTTGATGACACTCTCCAATGGTATAATTCACCACTCCACTTTTCTGAAAGCCCACTAATCAATAACCTACAACTAGACAGCAGCGTCAGATGATACAAAAAAATCCTAAGCATTATCAAAACCTCCAAGGTCTCAAAATTATTAACAAATCAAACAAAAGAATAAAAAGCTCTAGAGCCAACAAATACAGCGACCTTATTGCCTTCAGAATAAAACTGCTTTCAGGAATTCTCCTCACTAGAGAAAATCTCTACAGATTATATCCAGAAAAATATTCTAATCCATATTGTTCCTGATGTAGCCTACATACTGAAAATATCCAACATGTTTTCAAATGCCCATTAATATCAGAAGATATTAACCAACTTATCACTACCATTAACAACATTCTTCATCCTGACAGTAACTACAAGCTTATCCCACATACTTGGCAACTAGCAAAACTAGCATATGACATCATAGACAATATATTCTCCATAACTAATTTTTTCAATTGGGTTGAAGCTTTAACTGAGACTTTAGCTTGTCTATACAAGTCAATTTGAACACCTCACTGTGTTACAGCAAACATCTCTCCTTTCACTGGCATCAAATGAAATAACAATCTTCATCATAACACAACTAAACAAACCACCAAAAATCCAGCCAAAACTAAAACATCCAATAATATCTCTACATCAATATTAACTATTATAGATATTGTTAGCATCAAATTTGTAGTAGGGGGCATGACATGACATGTGGGGTCTGGCGCGGTGCCGCATGGGATATCGATCATGCATCAATTATGCATGATTGATGGGCACAAAGCTTATCAAAGTTTAGTACTTTTGCATAACGCGACGATAGATTTAGAGACGTGTTGCAGTTATATAAATAGCAGTAATATTCAAATGTAAAAAAAAAAGACAGAAGCAATTAATAAAATACTACTTTTGTGAAACCCAACTGCTTGTATCAGTGCAACGATAATTAATAAACTTACCTTATTTGTCTTTTAGTCATCTTAGAGAGGATCCACCACCCTATATTTTGACAGGGAAGATCAGAAGAGAAGACTAATTAAACCAAGGGAAAGATTAAGATAATTATCACCACACGTACCTTTGGTATCGTCAGTGACACAGACCCACTCACCCAACGTAGCACGAGTCTTGGTCTGGATTGGCGACAGACTCGCCATTGAGAATAACAATATACTCACTATTGTAGTTGACTTATATATTCAAAGTAAATTCAACTTCACTAAATGTATTACCAAACTAATTTCAGATCTTTCTAACTTTCTCCTATTCAATACTGAGTAGATAATCATAGCTGCTCAGAACCACTTGATGAGATATATTGTTTTAAAAATTTCTTTTCAATATTAGTCTAGTGGTTACTGTAAGCAAGCTAACATTTAACTCATTGTACTAATATATATAAAAGATATTGTTTCTTTTACAATATATATTTATTATTATACAAATAAATAAAGAAATGATGTTTACCTACAAAAAAAAAATAATAATAATAAAGTCTTTAATTTTGTTTAAAAATTGATAGAATTGAATTTCTATTTTATTGAATAAGTAATTTGATTACAAAGCAAATTACTATTGCCTTTTTTGCTTAATCTTATAATTTTCAAAATTATACTAATTTTGATATACCTTAGAAACTTTAGTATATTACATTGGTTTTTTTAAACAAAATGTCATTTTATTACTAATTTTCTATCTTTATTTTTCTTCTAAAATAAAAAAAATATACAATAATATAAAAAAGAGTTTTTTTATTACCTATTTACTTTTTTTTTAAATTGATCAAGGGTATTAGATATAAAGCTTTTATAAATAACTAATATTTTATTATTATATCAAATATTATTATAAACTAATCTATTGTTATTTTAAATATAAATTAATACTAAATAGTGACTATTATTTTCAATACTATTGGTTTTTCTAAAACCAATCCAACTATTCTAGTTAATTAACTTATATCTCAAAGATAAGTTTATTTTTAGATAGGACTTATATAATGGAAAGAAATTCTATTGTTAATTTAAACTTACACTCTATTGATCCAATTATATTTTTAACTATTGCCAAAAAATTATTATTTATTTAATTATTTTTATATCAATATATATATATAATTGTTTTAATAAATATAACATATTTTTAAAAAATAATATATTTTAAATATATATTTTATTATAAGCAAAACTATAATTTTTTTTTTGATAGGTATACATTATTACTTTATTAATTGTAAAAAATTCAGATTTTCTATATAATGAAAGTAACAACATCTCTTATGTAACAATTGAATTAATAAGTTTAATACTAGCTTACATGTGTTAACCTACTATGTGATAAAGGAAAATAAATATTAAAACCACTAAAATTTATAGAAGATGCCCAGCAGCTATAAATACTTACTTAGAATTATTAGTAATAAGTTGGTTAAGATTAGAAATTAAAATTTTTAAATACAATAATGAATTAAAATTGCTATTTATAAATTTATCTGTAACAATAGATGGAAGATCTATGGTTGTGTCTTCTGGCTTTGAGTTGGAATTTAAAGATAAACAAGAGTAACTATAGGACTTAATAGGAGAGTTTTTGCAAGATCAGTGAAAATTTTGATTTCAGATTATATCTGTAAAGAATAAGGTATTTGCTGTACTATATTTTGGCTTTTATATAAGGTTGTAAAAAAGTGTAAGAGCTTTTGAGGTTGTATTTATCCAATTGTTGATATTAGTTATAATAAAGATTCTGCTGGTAACTCCACAGAACAGCTTGACTATCTGTCAAATTTGATCAACTGGAGTGTTATTTTTACTAGGGCAGAGTATATTGTTTATGATATTGATGATTTGAATTGTTTCCTTTTCTGCTTCAATGCACTTGAATACATGTCTTATGTTTTTGATTCTAAGTTTGCACCTTGGGCAAAAGTGATTTGGATATTGTTCTGGATATAGTTAGTTAAAAAAGGCTCTAGTTGGGAGAATTTCTGAAAGGAGCTTAATTCTGAAGAATATTAAGTTACTGTAGGAGTTGTTTTTTTGATTTCTAAAGTATTTGGAAAATTTAGTAAGTACTTTGAGACCATAAGAGCTAAGAGTTTCTCTGAAGGTTCCCACTACTGATGTACTTTCACATATTATATAAATTTTGGTTAACCTTAAGATTTTCATTGATCATATAATGCTTTTGCCCAGATTGCTGTTATTTATTTTTGGATTTTTGAGAAAGTGAGATAGTGAAATGTTTCAGTATATAGTGTTGTCAGTTTTGGATTTAGGTTTAGTAGATAAGAAAAAAATTGATTTTTAAGAGCTTAAGTTGTTAATTCTTAAAGTAATAGAAGAGTAGTTATGTTTGACTATTATTCTTGAGTTGCTTGGAATTTCTTGGATAATTTTTTTATTGTCTCTAATTTCATTAGTTGTTAAGTTTTAATACTATTAAATAATGTCATAGATAGTTAAGAGGATATTGAAGATTGAAGTGCTATAATAAGGTAGTTGTTAACTACAATATCATTTTTGTGAGCTTGAATTGTGTAAAGGTGTAATTAGCCCAGTTCTATTAGTTGAGATGATGTTGATAAGTTGAGTTGAAGATATATATATTGAAGTGGTTTTTCTTAAGCTTGAAAAGTGTTTAGAACTTCTTCTAGTACATTATTAAAATAAAATTTTGGTGTGGAAAAACTTTGTGTAGATACTTAAAGAGAGGATACGAATGAATTAGTAAAGGAAATAAGGCAAGAGTTGTTGTGAGAAATATCTAATAGATAGTCTAAGCACTTAATTAAATTGTTATATTGGTCTAGAAAGTGGTGTTTTCCTTTAAGTAATGTATTTTCCCTAATTTCAAATGTTCTTTTATGAGTTTTGACTATAACTCAGTTTGGATAGACAATTTAGAAAAGAGGCCTTGAATTAGAAATTGGACCATAAGATCTTTTGAGATTTGAAGAATTGCCAAAATTTTTAAACCAATTAGGTTCTGGTCTACATCTTGCAATTTCTGTGTGGAGACATGAGTTGATACCAAGTGAGTTTGATAAAACTGTTAAATTTGAGAAGTTGGTTGTAAATTTGATATTTAATGCATTAAGCAAAACTAAAATTATAGTAATATAATATATATTATATTATATAATTAGTGATATTATAAAATAACAGTAAAAACAAACTCTCACCTGTTCACCGCTGATTTTTGGAAAATTTCCTTTTTAGGAAATCTTCTTCCAAGAAGTGTCTCACTTTCTTTATTCCCTAAGGCAATAAGCTTTAAATCCAAAGGACATAAAGACTTTAAGGAACACTGTTGCATTGGGATAGGACCTCTGGTCAAGACCTAAGCAAGTTGGGAGTCTTTCTTAGCTCTTGGTTGCATGGGGAAAGGCTCGTGGCAGCCTTTCTTCATAATTTTTTGTCTTTAGGTACCTTCCCCTCTATAATCATGATAATTGCTTTTTCCCTCACTTTTCTCTCTCTACAACACAATTTCAATCTTAATAACACATTCAAACATAGTTATTGAATCTAATGTTTATCTTAATATAACCTTTGCAAAATTTTTTATTTTCTTCTCTCTATCTAAACATCAATACTATGTCATATTCCTACACTTTTCTACACTTTTTTCAAATCTACTCAAAAACCAAAATCAGTTTCACCCTATCCAAAGATCTACACTACAAACGACCAATAAAATTTCTCTATTCTTAACAACAACACTAAACCTGTTCAAACTCGTTTACAACTAGTTTTCCTCTAATAAAAATTCTCACACCCAACAACAATACAATAATATTGACAATAAAAATGATCTGATAACTTACCGGATTGGAAGAGCACATGACCTGTGCCCTGTGCAGGTTCCGGTAATCTTTACTTTACATGCATCCAAACAACAAAACAAGCAATTGAAGCAGGCTCCAGTTACCCGATCCACTTATATCTCTATTACAATACTCTTTTACCAACCACATGACTTTTTATTATCTCAACAATGGAGTTGCGACCCACGAGCAACAATGCTACTGTTAAAGAAAAAGGCAGCCAAAGCCTAACCAATGTGAGTAAAAGTATAATACTTTTATTGCGAGTGGAAGTGAGATACCAGGGAGTTGCATCCCGTAATCTGGCAGCTTAAGCCAGTGCTCCTCTATTGTTGCTGGAGTCGTGCCCAGCTATCGAAAAGGAAGCGGTAACCTAGGTAGACATATTTGGTTTGTGTCCTGCAGGAAGGATTGTTGATTCAAAGATAATACGCTCTTAAATCCTAAATACATCATCACTATAACTTTCTATTCTCCATAAATTATTAACTATATCTTTTATTTATAACTAAGCAGCATATAGTTCATCCACGCTACCAATATTCTTCTCCTAAATCAAACTTCTATCACTCTTTTTTACAATTGGCGATCTTGCCCAAAATGTTTTTTTATTTTTTTATTTTTCATAGCAGATAGTTTCTCAGGTTTTTCTTTCTAAGTTTTTTCCAATGATATATCTGCTCATGGTGGCAGGTCAATATATATTATTATATACTTCATACTTTATTGATTTTGTATATAATGTATTTCATTTACTACGTATAATTAATAAAGCCTTGAGAAAGACCTCACTTAGCATTTAAAAAAATAAAATAACAGTAAAAAATTATTATAATAAAATTTTAAAGTAAGAATTTCTAGAATAATATACTGGATATAAATATATTAATAATAGATACATATATAAATATATGCACAATTCAGTAATAAATAGACAGGTTTTGTGAATTAAAGTTTGTTAAGAATATATTGATATTTAGACAATAAAGTTAAATTTACAAATAAACTCTTATTTTATTTTTTTATATATTAAAATATTTGTAACTTATACTATACAAATAAGCAAAAAAATCCAAATTTGTTTAAGAAAATTAATATAAAAAAGATTCTACTGTATATTAATCAATAAAGAGGTTAGAATAAGATTAATCAAATTAAATACATATTTTAAAAGTAAAAAAAATCTACTTATTGTTAATTAAATAAGATAACAAGTAGTATAAATTTATCAAATAGTTTATAACAATATAAAAACCTTTAATTTTATTTAAAATTATAAAATGATATTTTTATTTTATTAATAAATATCTTAACTTTTATAAAATATATTATTATTAATTTTTTTATTTGATTTTATTAATTTTAGAACTATATTAATTTTGTATATTCTTAGAAATTTAATATATTGTTATTAAAATATTAAAAAAGTTTTATTAATTTCAAATATACATTATTATAATTAATTATAATTTGCTATAATTTGTTATTTTTATATTATTGGAATTATAATTACAAGTCTGTTGCTATATCATGATTGCTCATTATATAATATTAAATATAAGTATGAAAATATATATAATATATAAGTAATAATATTAAATAATCTGAATTTATATTTTAAAAATACAGTTTTTATATTATTTATTGGTTTTAATATATTTTTTCTCTTTTATATATGTCAGAAAAATTTCAAAAATTTTAAAAATCACTAAAATTCTAAAAATTTTAAAAATCTCTCAGGCCTTAATTAAATCCTAATTTTTAAAATATCCATATAGTTTCAAATAATACAATTATTTTGAAATTTATAGTTTAAAATTTAAGTTGCAAACTTCTTTAAAAAATATTTTTATTATTAATATAAGAATATTTAAAATAATTTTATATTTTTTTTTATAAATAAAATTTTTTTTCAATGATTATTTAAATATAATAAAACATTTTTAAGTAATTTTTTATATAAATAAACACATAAATAATATGTAATAAATTAGAATTGAAATAATTTACAATTGATTAAAAAATTATAAAAAATTGTATTTTTTCTTATTCTAAAAAAAGAATAACTAGTATTGTAATAATAGACTATTAAATTTTGATAATTTTTTTTAAATTTTTTAATAAAATTATTATTATCTTATATATATATATATATTGAAATTTAATTTTTATATATTGTTATCTTTTAATTTTAATATCAAAACAGAATTATAAAATTTATTTAAAATAATATACAGTATTTAATTAATTTATTATTATTTTTTTTAAAAATAAAAGATATATGTAGCATATGATTTTTATTAAGATATTTATATTTAATCACAAGGCTATAAGATCTATTTAGTTAACTTGCTTCTTTATTTATATTAAACCATGTAATCTAGTATGCATTCTTAAAGGAACTTATATTTTTTGGAAAAGAATTTATATTAAACTTGATAATCTAATATAACTCTTAAAGTAGTCTACATTTTTTTGGAGAGGACTTATTTAGGAAATAAAAATTTTATTATTAGTTTTAAACTATTTAAACTATTGGTTCAATTAACATTTGGATAGGGGGTGTTAATGGAACTGATTCAAGATACTTTGAGTTTTCTTTATTTAATTAGACTAAAATTAATTATGAAAGAGAAAGTTGTTAATTAGAATTGGTTAGGATGATGCATAGCCCAGTTTGCATTGTTTATGTTAATTTATTTAATATTGGTAAAATAAAATTTATATTAAATAAATTAAATTATTAAAAGTTAAAAATTAATTTTACCAGTTATTTTAAAGTTTGTTAAATAAAGATTAAAAGATTAAATATATTATGAATTTTTTTTCGATTTTTATTTCTTTTTTATTTTATAAGAACACTTTATTTCCTGCAAGTTTAAATTGATACAATTTTTATTTTATTTTTTCAAGGCAGTTACAATAATATGTTAACAGTATTGATTATATAAAAGATCTTATGGCAATAGTTTAGAATTATTAATATAGAGTATATTTATAATTCACTTATTAAATTTACTTTCTCTATAACTGATATATACAGTATATAAATATACTGTTTTGTAATATACAGTATTTAGCCGAATATTTAAAATATTATGATGTAATCCGTCTTTCCTTTTAACTATATTATCTGAATTATTGCTTTCAATTCAAATAATCAAATAATCAAATAATCAATCTCATAAAAATATTCGAGTTACAAAGAAGTTCTTTAAAACAATTTCCTATACGTATGGCATGATAACTAATGATTTTACTTTGATCCAATGTATTTCGATGTTATGTGAATAGTGCTTTTGATATTCTCATGAATAGTGAAATAGATTAATAGGATAACTAAGAAAAAAGAGGGAAAGTAAATATATTGACTTGAGTAACAATTTAAAGTATTACTGTACAAAAAATCTTATTGTAGCATGCTATTTTGTGTCTGAATACTTTTTTCTTGGTTAAAAAAATCTTTTTCTTGTATTTTCTCAATATTCTTTTCTGTCAAAAAAAGTTCTTTAAAAAGCAATGCAATTGAATTAATTATTTTTAATTTTATTTTCCATTGTATTATAATTAACATTGTTTTTGATGAGGTCAATTCTGACATAGTAGGCGAACGGGGATGAGCGTAATGGTTATCATAAAATGACCAACAACGTATAAAAAACGTGACGTGCTTATCTGTTTGTTTGTGTATAATATACAGTTTCATGATGTCTGGTTAAGTGAAAACAATGAAGGTTTTGGAAAGCATTTTGAAACCGTTAATATTTCGTTAGGCGAGACAAGAATTGAATGCCTTTATATGGAGTGCACTTATTGTTTTTCTTTATTTCCTAAAATTTATTGCACCAATGATTTCATTTTGTCTTGATTACCAAAAACGGCATAATAAGAAAAGATTGATAACATAGCAACGATAAAGCTATTTAAAAGGCATTTCCTTTCGGTGATTTTACTCAGCCATTCCATTCCGTTCTCGATTTCGTTAAATTCCTCTTTTTCACATTCTTTCGTCGATATTATTATTCCTATCACCGTAAATTATTTATTTCACCTTCACTTATTACATTCAAATCATTAAAAAATGGTTCGCCTTTTAACATTTGTTACAATCTTTGTCATCTTTATTTCTTACTTCGTATCTGCCCGTAAGTTCATTTTCTCTTTTCCGTCTTTGTACTTTTTTCAAGAAGGAATGGTCAAATTTACTTATCGACATTCTTAACTTTTTATTATCTTGCAGAAACTAACGATCCACTTCACGATATTGTGATTCCAAAGATTGCTGTCAAGAATTCGGTTGTAACCATTAAGTGGACCGGTTCAGATAGTTTACAAAATATTAGAATTTTTACTCAGAAACGTGTTTTTTACGAAAATCTAGCTTTTATAAATACCTTTACACGCACTTTCTATAAGTGGACGGTAAATATCCCTGAAGGAGTCTACTATCTCACCATTAATGACGTCGAGTCCAACTTTTTTGCCGTCACTAGAAACGACACTAAAGTCCAAAACCTCAGATATCAAAATCATGTCTATACATGCATTCCATAAATAATATTTATCCTTTCATCATTACCGGTCATTAGCATATAGAAAAGTTTAAATACAATTTATTTTGGTAACACATCTAGAAGTCTTTAAATGAATCGTATATACTGATACTGTAAATGTAGAAATTTCTTTTCTATTATTATTTTTTAACTAAATAGCTATTATAAATATCAAAGAATCTTAACTCCGTAATAATGAGTGCGAGTAGAAACGAGTTTACATTTGGGTTATACAACAGTTTACACAATTGTTATAACAAAAACAGAGCTTAAAAAGATAAAAATAAACGTTTAAACATAGCAATAGATTAAAGTATTACGTAAGAATAAAAAAGTGACACCAATCAATGCAAGCTTTGTTTATTTTCCAGATACAGTATCCTCTTTGAAACATAAACCCCTCCCCTTGTTTTGCGCATTTTGTAATCAGGATAAGAAGCCTATTCGAATAATTCGTATATTTCACCAAATACAAAATACGGGGAATATGTTAAATAGTTTTTATATGATTCAATGATTGGAGGATTATTCAGGACTAGAAATTAATGTTAAATTAAAAATACATAATGTGCGAGTACAATTAAAGTTTTGCAAAGTATGTCTAGTAAAAAATAATGCCAAAACAGTAAAAATAAATAAATAAAATTATTGCTCTGTGAATTTATTAAAACATCATACACAGTAATTTTAAAGAACGTTGAATATTCTAAATAAGAATTCTAATATTTACAAAACAATCAAAAGAGATGCACAATACAGTATGTAATGTAAATAAAGAATATAAAAAAATCTAACATATTCGAAGCAAAAGAAATTAAAACTAATGCAAATGGTTTAATAATCAAATAGCTATACAATGAAATTGCTTATTTTCTACCCTGTATAATTGGTTAACGACAGAGTTTTTAGAATGATTCGAATTATTAACAGCCAAATGATATTATATAATTTCTTGATATTGGTATCAAAAAAAAAATCAATTAAATTATGATATATTTTGGTAAATTCTTTAACTGGTCTGAAAAAAACTTAATTTATAATGATGTAAAATAAAATGGAAAAGATGGAAAATAATAATTATAATTTTCAAATTGTGTTTTATTATTTAATCAAATAGAATAACAAATTTTTCAAAATTAGTTTAAAGATAAACATTCATTTATTTTATGTTATGTTTATTATAATATTGTAGAAAAAATTGATATGACTTAAGGGAAAACTTAAAAATACATAAAAACCAATTATACAGTACTCGTCATAAATAACGAGAATCATTTTTTTTATATAAATTTTGTGGGTTTTATTTATTCAGGTTGCAGTTTTGCAGTGACGTCCGTGTAATGTCTATTAAAAAATCTATGTACATTTACTTGTTTCTCTATCTTTTTTTTTGATAATAGTCCATAGATTCTCTATTGGGTTTATATCAGGGCTATGGTAGGGCCAATCAAGGATCTTCAGGACTGGATAACAAAGAAGTTTGATCGTGTCTTTTGTCATATGTTTTGGGTCATTATCCTGCTGGAAAACCCAACACAACAGCATAATCCTAGATGTATTTTTAAAAAGATTATTAGTTAAAATATCGCAATAGAGTAACCTATCTATGTTTTGAGTAAAAATGTGGAAGCCGATCGTTCTGCATGCTGAGAAAGCACCCCATGTATGAACTTTCACTGAGTGTTTTGGAACCTTCTTTTGTGGAACATTCATTCCAGTCTTGTAAAATGCTATCATGGTATTACAAAACATCTGGAAGCTAGTTTCATCTGAAAATATGACATTTTTCCAGTTCTGCCTTGCATGAGCAGTCACCTATTCTAAACGTCATTCGTATTGCTTCATAGTAAGTAAAGATACTGTTTGGGGTGATTTGAGCACTAACCAAGCTTATTAAGCTTACAATTTACCATTCGTGCTAATATTTTAACCTTATTACTAAGCTTAGTGATGATTTCTTTGCAAGTAAGGTATTGATCATTTTGAATAATTCTTCCTAACACACGTCAATTTGGGGAAGTTAAAATTGTTGGTCATTTAGGGCACAAAATAGATCCAAGTTCATAATTTTTTTTTTAGTTGAGTAATATACTTGTATACTGTAGAAAGCGGAACATATCTTAATTTCGCCATAGTTGGGGCATTGCGAATATCACAGTTCCAAAGCTCACTTACGGTCTTTCGTCAGTTAGCAAGAATGATTTTTTCTATTTTAGGATAAAAAAAAAGTGGAAAAACTAAATAGGAATGGATTTTTTGATGGCTTGTTTTTAAGTTACATATATAAACAACCTGTCATTAAAAGTTAATTTTGTTAGGAGCACATGATCAGAAAATTTATATATAACAGTTACGTGTCATTAAATTCTCATTATTTATGATGATCATTGTACAATACATATTTTGTATCTTTTAAATTTTTAAAATTTTTTAAATCTTTCAAGTCTTTCAAATCTTTAAAAATATAATTAAACTATATATATAGCTTGTAAAAAAATAAAATAAAATTCTTTTACTATTTATTAACTAGTTTTTTTTTTTTGTAAATAAACATTATTTCTTTATTTAATTTGTATAATTCTATGTATACATTATGAAAGAAGCATATCTCTCACGTGTAACAATATAATGAGTTAAATATTAATTTGCTTACAATTACTATACAACTAATATTAAAAAAAAATTTAAACAATTTATCTTGTTTAAAGATTCTGAAAGCCATAATTACCTATTTAATATTAAATAAAAAAATTGAAGCAATTAAATATTAATTTGATAATAAATTTGAAAAAGTTATATTCACTTTAGATATAGAAGTCTACTATTCATTAACTTGTATTTTTTATATTATTTAAACTTTATATAAAAAGTATTTTAATAAATTAATATATTAAATTGCAGAATAGACATATGACATAGATAGCCAATAAAATGAAAAAAAAATAATCTGAAAAACATCTTACAAAACTCAACAATCATGAAAAATAACAATAAATAAGATTAACAAACAAGATTATAAAAGTAGAAACTCAGATACAAGCTTCTTAACAAAGAGTTTGCAATATTCAAAAGGATGAAATCAAGAAATCAAAACTTTTATAGTCAAGCCAACTGCTCAATATGTGGAAAAGAAGAATAAATATTCAATCATATAATACATAAATACTGGAGAAGGGAATTATAAAGAAATATTATAAAACAAAAAAACAAAAAACAAGTGCATATGCAAAAGGCAATATATAATATAAAGAATATCAAGTTATAATTAAAATACACAAAAATATTAATAATCTAAACAATTTTTTTCAGAGAAACCACTAACTATATTAAAAGTCAAATTAGAATACAGACCAATAAAATGGGTTAAGTGATTGCAAAATACTTAAAAAAAGTAATGAGACTATAGTGAACAAAAAAATACAAAAAAGTGATTATATAAAAAAAAAACCAAGAAATTATATAAAAAAGAAAAGAAAAGTGTAAAAAGAAATAACAAGAGAAATACAGAAGAAGAAAAAATAGAACAAGCAAAAGAAAAAGAAAAAAATATAAAAATAGACAAAAAAGATGACAACTTGATTCTTAGAATACAAATAAAACAGTAAACACAATAATTATACAAACATACTATTTATTAATATTGGTGAAGTTTTAATACATTAGTTTTAATTTCTTTTTTATAACTTAAGCTAGAAAATAAATCAGATAGCTCAAGGCTAATATTTAATTAAAATCTCAATATAGTCTAATATATAAAACAGAATTGTAGTTATAACATATGTAATTTATATAAATAACAATTATAATAAAATATATTAGACAAGGTCTTATTAGTCAAAAAAAATATTAATATATTAAATTTTTTTTTTTTTTACAAATAAACATTAAATTTGTAATTTTTATTAAACTTAAGTTTATTTTTTGTTTTTTTTTTTTTTCGGGTGAAAGATGCTTTGTGCATATGCATTTTATTGAGTAATTTATGTCCAATTACAGATACA